>JAURVB010003554.1:0-98274 GCA_033002965.1 Piper betle
AATCACCACTCGACACGCCCTCTTTCCTATTCTAAACAAAACATGATAAAATAAGACAATAAATCGAGAGCGAATCTTAAACGGACCTGGTAGAAGCTCTAAGCATGTCCTCACGCCTAGGCGACGAGCTTCTACTGTATGCCAATACATCAAATCTAGAAGCTAATGCCCACTAAATGAATGATGCATCAAACTCATCATGAACATCACAATCAACATAATCATCATCCATCACAATCAATAATCATTAGTGTAAAAATAATTCTAAGTCATCATATTCATATCAATTTTATTATGTTTTTCTAAGTTATGTTGCCGTTGATTAGCATACCCATATTTAATTTACTTAATTAGATCACTAGCGTTCATTTACAATCAATCAAATCATGCAAATCATCATTTCATTCACAATCAGGCGTTCATCATATCAAACAATCAATCCTAGTATGTTTTGGTAATAATTATTAATTTAAATAAATAAATTAGAGGTAATCATACCTCGCGTCGTCAGCAATAAGCGACGGCTAGGGTTTGCCGCCCATCGTGGAGCTTGAATTCGGCTCTCAACAGTGTTCAAAGTTCGATCAAGTTCGACTGGATGAGTTCGGCAAAAGATCCAGTGAATTCCAACAAATCTAGTTTTCTGGCAAGTTTCGGTGGTTTTTCGATGGGTTTCAATAGTTTTGCTGAGCTTTCTAATGTCGTGGAGGCTGGTGGCGGCCAGAGGTGCTCGGGGTGGCACAGCGACGGTGCGGCTGTGCTTTGGTGGTGTCGATCAGTGGCGGGGTGGCATTGGATGCAGTGGCAAGGGTTTTGGGGGTGAAGAAGAGAAGTGCTGGGGAGAGGGGGGGAGGGTAGAAGATGGTGTCGGGGTGTTCGGTGGCAAACTTGTAAATAAAACTTGACTTGAGTCCGACTCGAGTCAAAAAATAATAATTAAAGCTTAATAAATCCTAAAATAAATCTAGAAAAATAGGGGAAAATCCCATAAAACATAATACACACCATAACAGTACAATGACATGATCTATAACTAATATCTCACCCAAATTGTCCTACAACACATCTTAATGCATTATTTGGCCTAAAAAAAATTCTAAATCAAATACATAAAAATATATATATTGCATAATTTTGTAGATTCTAATAATTCATTTCTCACTATTTTTTCGACGTTATCATCATATATACCTGACCCTCATTGCTCCTAACTCACGGTTGGCCTTTACTCACCTATGCGGCTCATGAAATTGACTCTACTCAAACCAACGGTTGAACCGAATGGTTCGCTAATGTAAAACTCTGACTCAAGTCATGGATTTTACAACCTTCCCTCCTTAGAAAAATTTCATCCTTGAAATTTTAACCAAGGAAGTTTCAAATTCATACTTTGAAGTCCGGGACACTCTGGAATATTTGGCACAAAGAGTCGACCTCTCAATCTGACTAACCCATCTGCATCTTTGGCCAATTCTTGATGTGTTCCTTGTTTCAACCATTGCTTCAACTGTGGATCTGTTTTTGTGCAATTCTGATTTGCTCAAGTACGCTCGGTTGAATAGTCAGTCGAGCCATCATTCCAACCAATTGTATCTGGCTCGTAGTATACTGAGTCACTGATATTTCTGCCAATCCTGCAGAGTACACAACTCTCCTGGCTTCCTACTCAACGCACCCGCTACCACGTTCGCTTTGCCCCCATGGTAGGCTATGTCAATTTCCTAATCTGCTAACATCTCTAACCATTTTCTCTATTTGTTGTTCAACTCCTTCTATGTGAAGATATATTTCAGACTCTGGTGATCTATCAAAAGTCTAAAAGATGTTCAATAGAAGTAGTGCCTCCATATTCTGAGGGTAAATATGACGGTTGTAAGCTCCAGGTCATGTATAGGATAGTTACACTCATGCACCTTGAGCTAGCGAGATGTATAAGCTATAACCTTATCCTTCTGCATCAAAACACAACCTAGTCCAATTCCGGAGGCATCTGTGTAAGCTACAAAATCCTTGTGTCCCTCGAGCAATGTGTGCTAGGTGCCAAAGTCAATCTCTCCTTCAGCATCCTGAAACTTTACTCACATTCCTTCGTCCACTTAAACCATTCCTCCTTCCTACTCTATCGTGTAAGAGGGGATGCTATAGAAGAGAAACCCTAAATAAGCGTGTTTGGCAGCACCTAGCTGAGGCCTAGGAAACTCCAAACCTCTGTAGGGTGTGCTGTGGCTGATTTCCCAACTGGTATCTCTGCTTCTATCCTGGCTGGGTCTACTTGTGATACCATGGCAAATCTGTACAACAAAGGTCAAATAAGAATTGATGTTACAAAGGATAATTCATATTAGGTAGGCTTGAAAAAGGCCCAGACTCATCAAAAGAAATGCCTATATCATTTTCCATCAACATAGCAAGCCAAATATTTCACCTCGAAAGTCGCTAGGGCAAATTCTAAAAGTCATGACCATCATGTACAATCCTTATTACAAAACAATCATCGAAATCATCTAAACCAAAGGATTGTGAAAATAATATAAGGTAGAGAACCAACTCTCAAATGTAATCTTTACTCAGTTCATCCCTCATATTAATTAATCAAGTTTTCCCAAGAAAGGTAAGACTAATTCACATGTATCTATCATTGAACCAAGAGACTAAAATACCATTAAATAATAAAATTTTTATACTAAACTATATATATATATATAATATGTATATCTAAATCTAAACATGAGTCAAGAGTGAACAATATGCATAAAATTAAGGCATCACCCCCAAACTTAAACTAAACATTGTCCTAAAAAATAAAAATAAAGACAAAGAAGTGAAAGAGAACTCCCTCATAACAATTAGTCGGTGGATGATTATCATCAATAACTGAATTTGGACTTGACCCACACTTCATTGACTTTAAATGATCGATCTCCTTGTTCAGTCTTAATTTTAATTGCACTATGTGCGAAAAAACTTTTGTCAAGGAGAAATTGACCAACAACCACACCAGATGCCATGTTTGTCTGCTATAGTCCAAGCAATAGCTGACTTGTGATCTTTTAGTATTCTAATCAGCTTTTCTTTCTGCAATATAGTTAGCTCTGAAGATATAATAATAGGAAGAGTGTCATTAAACCCTAAGAAAATATATCTGAGATGTTTTGGAAGTTGCTTTAGCTCTAAAATAGGTGGTAGTTCAACTGATGGCAGCAATCTGTGGAATGGTAGATCTGAGGTTTTCACAACTTTGAATCGTTGAGGCAAAATTGATTGTGAATCTAATACTTTAACCATCTCATCCACATCAATATCTTCTTCACAAAGAGAATTTATGGCTTTATGTAATGAATTACTAAACTGATCCCTTTTGCATCCGAGTAAGCTAACCAATGTATTGAGTTCATTTTCGTTATTTGGTTTTTCATCTTTTTCCTTAACTTCATTGGGCTGAACTGGTTCCTGTAAAGTAATACCACTCTGGGTTGGTATAACTTTGCAATGCTCTTGACCATCATTCCTTGGTTGTTCTGGTTGGCTAGGAAGTACACCCTTAGGTTGCTCACTAGGTTCCTTATTTAATTGCACCATAACTTGTTGCATAAACTGTTGTTGTTGTTGTTGTTACTGATTTTGCATAAATTGCTGCATAGTTTGTTGCATGGAATTGAACATTTGGACTAAATTCAATTGTTGTTGTTATTCCTGAAAAAAAGTGAAGGAGGTCGAGAATGCTGTGATGGTGGTGGTGGATTATTGGGGACAACAATCAATTGTGAAGAATTATTCCATGAAAAATTGGGGTTATTGCGCCAGCCTGTATTGTAGGTGTTGGAATAGGAATTGTTGTTCATATTATAGTTGCCTACGTAGTTAACTTGATATGTTGCACATTGACCTGTAAAATGTCCTTGTCCACACCATTCACACCTTGGTTCCACAGCTTTAACCTGTCTCTGTATATTAAGATTTTGAACTTGATTAGTTAAAGCACTGACCTGAGTAGATAAAGCAGTAAGCGCATCTAATTCTAAAACTCTGGTAGTCCTCCTTGAGTGCATGGCTTCTTCCTCTATTGGTTCTTATGCTCTTCTTACAGCAGCACACAAGTTTCTCAAAGTCCTTTCAATCTCTAGATCACAAGAAGACAAAGATGACCGTACTAATCTATGCATAAACAAATGATAACAATTAAATGATAGTAAGGAAGAAGACAATGATATAGTTTTTTCTTTTTTCTTTAAATCAGACACTAAAATCTATAAATAAAAGAAAACTCTCAAAATTCTAATCCTAAATTAACTTAGAAAATTCGGTCTCCCGGCAATGGAGCCAAAAATTTTTCGAATATTTTCAATGGCGTGCAAGTATACATGGTCAAAACAACTAATATAATGATAAATCGAGTATCGTCCCACAGGGAGATGAATATCCTATAATTAATTAAAGAAAATAAAATGAGGAGCAAAAAAATAACTGACTTAACTAAATCTAAGTAATAACTTTAAATTAAAAGCGAAGTCAAAATTATAAAACTCGTTCTAGAGTCGAATTTCCCTTAACATGAATTTAATCTTCATCAAATCTAACTCTTATCTTTTATTCCTTCGGATTGTCGATCTAGGATAATTATATGACATGGTGGCTCCCACTCCTTCATGCTTTTATTATTTTGCCTAAATTTCTACCTCCTGGTGATAATTGATTAATCAACAAGATAATGCATTAAGAATTAACTTACAATCGCATACGGTGTTGTGTATCTTCCGACCACAACGACAAACAAGTCAAAAGACTCATCGTATGATGAATTATCAATGACTAATCTAATTAATTTCTCCCGAAATCTAATTAAACCTCGTGATCTAAGAAATATGTGATCAATCTATTCTTAGCATTAAAAATATGACAATTCAAACGATCCGATTGAATAAAAGAGTAAGAGCTTGAAATAAATTCAATTAAATCATGTTAAGTTCCATTCTTCTCTAGAACGAAATAAAAAACTACTCCATAATAAAAGTTGAAAACAATATAAAAAAGAAACTAATTTTTATTATGAAAGAAAAGAATTCAAAAACTAAAGCTACTTCTTTCACTACACTCCGAAGCCAAGAGATGAGATATGATAACAACAAATGACCACCCCTTTATATAGAAGTGGAGATACAAGAATTCGAAGAGAATGTTCACAAATCGACGTAGTCTAATTAATTATAATGTCCCTTCAAGTTTCCAACTGTTCGAATCCATTGAATACCATAAATTGTAGCCATTGGGTGGGGCTAAGTGTTATGACCAATCAAATCCAAAGGTTAATTTATTCATCTTTTTCTCTATTGAAACACCAAAATTAAGCATATCTAATAAAATATTAATTAACTAGAATATAATGAAATATATCACTAAATTAATAATGCTTATACCCGAAAAGTACAAAATCATATTAAAAACATGGGTAAATATTATATATTTTAAACACTTAACAAGGGGGTCGCCAGAGATCATTGTCGGCATTGATGGATGGCGGTAATACATGCAGGTGATGGTGGTGGCGACTGAGGGTGGAAAATAGAGAGAAAAGGAGGAAGAGAAGGAAGGAGGAAGGGGCGGAGGTGAGGCAGAGTTGACGACGAGGGGCTTTGTCGGGGTGGTGGTGGTTAGCAGTGGCGTTGGAGGTCACCGGTGGAGGAAGGGTGAAATTAACAAGTTGGGTGGCTTGGAGGAGGACGAAACCTAGGAGAATAAAAGAAGAAGGGAAGAGGTCAGGGGTAGTCTTATAATTAAAACTTGACTCGCTCCCACCTTGAGTCAATAATAATAATTAAATTCAAATAAATATCAAATAAATATTATAAAATTCTATAAATTAAAATGTACTCAAATAAATAAACTAACATGTTATAAACCTATCAACCCACCCAAAATCCTATCTAGCACATCCTAATACAATAAACAGCTTAATTCTAATTTCTATTGTCTAATGCACGAAACAATAAACAATCTGGCATACTGTTACATATTCTGATAACTCATTTTTAAACTATGTTACTGATATTTTCATCATACACTTAGTATACTTGATCCTCGTGGCTCATAATTCACGGTCGGCCTTGGCTCAACGCATGTGTTCTAAAACTGACTCTACTTTGACCGACGGTTGACCTGATCGGTTTGTGAATATGAAACCCTGACTCAAGTAACTCAACCCTAAGGCCGATGAATAATCAAGCTTTATCAAAAAGCTTAATTTCACCAAATGAAGTTGTCAACCTTTTACTGAACTTGCACTTTAGAACAATTAAATCTCTATTGAATATTTGGATAATGGGCATCCTTTTCCTTCTTGCACTAAGCTCCATATATAGCCATATAACATAGTGTTATGCACCATTCAACCCTTCAACCATTCAACCACTTGAGCATTAAAGTGGAGTAGTCTCCTCGAAACTCCCACACAAGTTTCCCTTTCAAGTTTGAATTAAAATAAACACATTCAAAACTTAAAGCTTTTTATTGGCATTTCAGTCTTCAAGGTTTCACCGAAGCTTTAGCTTTTGTCCAAGTCCAAGTCCAAGAATTCATTACCAAGACCAACTTTATGTCCAAAAGCCTTTATGTCCAAGTCCAAATACAATCTGAAATGTCACCACATTCTAAATTTTTAAACATTAAATCAACGTGCTCTAGTTAAACTGAACCTTATCTAGAGTAATTTATCATGTAATCAACATGAATTAATGTTTTATCATCAAATTGTAGAGTCAACAAGTCCAAGACTAAACAGAAGTATAACATTCCATCATAGCATCTTGCATTATTTTGAATTAAACCACTTGTGTAGGGAAGGAGCAATGCATTCTAAAGTACTCAAAAGGAAGAGCTTAAAGACCTTAAGTGTGAAGATCATTAAGACAAGCTCAAAGGAAGGCTTCATATGGATTGACACTATTAACTTAAAAAGTTCACAGAACATGGAAGTTTTCATCATCAGAAAGGGGGCAATGTTAAACCTTATTTTGATATGACAACTCTCTAAGGTTAAGCAAGGAAAAGCAAGCAACCAACTTATATCAAAATCAACTCACAAAGATTTTAAAGTGTTGAAGTCATGGGAATTCGACATGCATTTGGTTAGGACTTTGAAACTAAACTAGGAGATACAAAATAATGAAGATGGAGTTTCAACCTTTCACTGGCCTTCGGTCAAGCGTTCGACAATTGAAGACCTATATCTTGATGGGAAGTTGTGTAGAAATTAAGCTGGTTAACCATCGATTAAGGGTTCAGCTACTAAAGACAAAAGTTTTGAATTTGAAGAGTTGAAGTGTTAAATTCAGCAAGAATTTGTTTGCACGTTCGACTAATCTCCTAGTGAAACTGCGGAAGCTGATCGTGAAGTTTGGAAGCTCGCAATAGATTGGTCAATTTTGGGAAGATTGTTCAATAGATGTTTGGTCACATTTTTGGTATCTATAGCTAATGTAGCTAGTGTTAAGAGAACGTTTAGTTAGCATTTGGTTGATCATTCAGTAGCTGATCGTTCTGGAAAAGTTACTGAAATTAGCCATTGGAAAAAGTAAAGGGGGTTCAAACTCCAATGGCAACTATTCTTGGAGAGGCTATGGAAACCTATAAATAGGGCCTTGGAGAGTGTGTTTTGAACACCTCTAACTACTTTTGTAAATGCTAGACTCTCTTGGATCTAAATTAGATGGACAAGCTTGTATTAAGCAAGGCTTACCTATTAGCTTGTATTCTAGGTGTTTTTACTATTCCAAGGAGAGTGTATTATAAGAGGTCAACTCAAATGTGTTTGAGTAGCTTGTGAACTCCCAAGGTGTGGGAGTGTGTGTGTGTGAGGAAGCATCTTGCTTGGGAGAGAAGGTGCTTGGAGAAGGTGTAACTTCAAAAGGTTGTAAAGTTCCATGGGAGTTTGGAGCTTGTTGGAGCTAGGATCCTTGGAACTTAGCATTAAAGAAGGAAGACTTACTCAGACTCCAATGGTGTTTGGAGTACAAGGCTCCTTGGCACTTGTGAAGTGCTTATGAAGGAGGCCTAGCTTACTTGCTTGTAAGTGTACACGTTGGTTTGTCTAGTAGAGTTATGAAGACCTACTCACCAAAGGACTTGGTGAGCTAGAAGAGAGGAGTAAAAGTCTTAGTGCCAATGATGCCTTTCTTCTATGCACACCCAACACATAAAAATTGTTAGCCATCAGATTTACATCAAAGGGTGTTGATATAGCAATTATTATTAATTTAGGAAGAATGGGAAGGTATTTAGTAAGTAGATGGGTAGTATCTCTAGAATCGAAAATGGTTATTAGTGAGTTTTTGTCATCAAAACCATCAAAATTTTCGATTAACTCAATATAATGGCTCACAAGGTGTTACGCGTTGGGTGTGTAGGGAAGTTGGGCGTCGTAGGCACCAAAGTTCAAAAGAGTACTAGTTGAGAACCTCTTTGAAAATTTGTTTTGTGTCTTCTCTTCTTCTCCTTAGCCGTGTGCTATTACCTCTTTTGCAATCATTTGTTTGCCCACTTACTTAACTCCTTTGTGTTTGATGTTATCACTATTGGGAGTTAAGTACTAACAAGTACGAGGTCAATTCACTACTTGTATGGTTTGACTTATTTACTAACACAAAGCAATTTGGATTAGAACTTGTTGTGCCTCACACACAAACTATTACTTGAGTTCATATTGTCTATTTCCCTGATTAATTCATTTCTGCTTACTTGCTTATTAAATACTTGTGCTTAAATCATTTTCACAATTTTGTCTTACGATCTATATAAGGCCCCTAAGGATTGTATAGATCTAGTCATTTATGGTAAGTATTTGTTGTTAGCATCCTCCCACATTAGGTGCGCGCCTTCAATTTTGACGTTGAGATAAAAGCTTTTATGCTTTGTCTAGAAACTTGAATGGTTCAATCTCAAAAGAAAGATGAATCAAAGTCAATTTATTTGCAATTGTCATGTCCTACTAGTATAAGTGGAACAATGTAATGGAAAAAATATGAAGTCAGTGAAGATCAATAAAGTTTGGACTATAGCTGATTTCTCAAAGATGAATTGATTGTAGAATGCATCAAATATGAGAAATTTTGTTTTCAATTAGTTTGAGCTACCTTTGTTTGCCAGTTTTTGTAGACCAAAACACATTTTGATATGGAATTACATTTTAATGAATGTTTATTCACTTATTTTGTATGGCGAGTTGGATGAATAAATATCCAACAACTTGATGAGTTGGTTATACCAAACATAGAGAGCAAAATTTTCTAAACTCCACTATTCAGTGTCTAGTCTGATGTAATCATCTATATAGTATAATTTTGTTTCCACAAAGCCATATTTTTTTATAGTTTAAGATGATATAAGAGTATCATTATATTTAGAATAAAACGTTCAAATACTTGATTTGTATTTCTATCTAGTAATGTGGATAATATTTTGCTATCTAATTATATTGTAGTGTATTTCCTTTCTTTTAATACATTGGTTGTCCTCATTTTTTTATTTGAAGGAAATGGGTACAAATCTGAAATTCTTTTAGCGGAATCATTTGAAGAAATTATGATCTCTATTAAAAGAATCTTATATTGTAGAAGGTTCTTAAATGATTCAATATGAGGTTATTAAACCCAAAGATTCATAGTAGCAAAGGTAAACACATGACTATTTGAAATATAACTCCTGATAGAAGCAATAAATAACAAAAATTCTCATTTTTCCTATAGTTAATAACTTTATGTATATCATGATCTATGTATATCATGATTTGCATGCGACCAAATAGTTAATAGCTTTCTGTATATCATGATTGGCATTCAACCATATATAGCCTATGCGGGACATATGTGATGATATCATTAGATCCAAGTCCAGCTTATAACAAACTATGAAAGGATCTTAAGGGCATTGCAACTATTCTCTTCCACATAGAGAATGAAAAATGGTTTTACATGTTCACTGAGCCAGTATTTTTATTAGCGAGTTAGAAACAATCATGTATTGTTTGATTAACCATGAAAGCATAATGTTAGCTTATGCTAGAGCATTGCAAGAAGATGTTTAGTTCTGACGAATTTTATATTGTTTAGGGATACTCATTCCAATTTTATTGTCTATGACCTTTTATTATGACAATGAGGTTATGATAACTTACGTTGAGTACCAAAAATATAATAGCAAAACCAAACATAATGATATCTAATCTAATTTTATTAGAGATATTTTCTAGTCAAACGAAGTGAACTTGAAATATAAATTACACATTAGTTGGTTTAAGTCCAACTTAGAAAACTTTTTTATGTGATGTGGATGTCTCTCACATTAGGATGGTGAGATCAATTATTTCGATATTTGTATTTCAATTTTAACAATTCTTTATTGATAGAGATTTATTTTTTACTTCATTGCAATTATATTAACACATATGAATAGTATATTTAATGGGATGAATGACTCCTTACTAAGTATTCATCTCTATTACTAGGGAGCAATCAGAAATGGGACAACGGTACATGGTACCCCACAACAATATATCCCATAGATAGCAGTATTTGAGACTTTAAATAGCTACAATGTTGACGTAACTATGCTAAGTTTCTTAGTTCAATTGCTAATGAGTAGTGATTGGACCTAGATCTGTATGGTGTTGATTATAGACATATGCTCTTTTAGAGTATATAATCTACTATTACACGTGATACATACCGCACGTACTTTTTCGACCTCAAGAATAGTAAGAGAATGATCTCTAATTCCCTACTAAGTGAGATCCTCAAAGCAATATTTATTTTCTTGTACCCTAATACTTTCAACTATATTTGATCTGATAAAATTATATAACTTACTTTTGATTGCTACCTTTTAACCATTGAATGATTCGGTGACAAGGAATTTATCTAGGAAAGTCATTATTTTAGTCATCAAAAGGAAATTGAGTATGCAAGAATGTGGCTATTGGGAGTGGAGTCATCATTTTAACCATCTGACTTTTTATTATTTGATCGTATCCAAGTTATGACCATTATTGTGCTCACGATGGGCTACATAATGTAGATACTGGGAGTGGAGTAATTATTTATGATTGAGAGATGTCATAATTTCACTAATAGTCTAGGGAAAGTAAGTACCTAAAAGTTCTTATATTATCCTTACCAGGTGCATAGTGATAGCCTTATTGTGTCAATATTTTTGCATCTCAATATGATCAAACTAAATAAGCATTGTCATGCACTTCATGCACGAGTGGGAGAGTTTAGTATGCACACATAAATAGGTGATGCGCTACTCCTTATATTATGTAAGGATGAGATATTGGATGTAATTTTTATTGAACACTCAATATTTGGGAAGAAATCCCAAATTCCCTAAATGTCTTCTATTTTAGGAGAATAACCTACACAAAGCCTAATTAGTACTTATGCATACCTCCTATTTTAGGTTGGAATCCATAATAGGGAAGGCATGTGAAAAGAAAATTTTGGCATGCTGCAGAATATCTAAAATGCTTAATAAAGAGTTAACATTGAAAGCAAAGATCTTGTGCTATGAAGATATTAAACAAATATAACTGACTATATACAAATAATCACAACAAATGTTAATGAACAAGTTCCACCAAACACGTTCAATAATTTGTATATAAGGCAAAATCAATTAAAGCACAAAAGAATAAAGACAAGGTATCAGATACCAAGATTTTTAAAGAAGTTCCCAACTGGTACATCCACTCTTATATTTCATCGTATCCTATAGTCAGTTAGGGCTTCTATACTTTGCTCTGGCCAAACTGAACAAGTGTTATAATATAAGGTACAACCACTTATCTTTTACCAAGCAAAACCCAAACGCTTCGCAAGCCACTTGTCCTTCACTGCACTCAACACTGAGACAGCTTCACAAAATACACTTGTCTTTCACCCCTTCACCTTTAGTTTGACTTCACAAGCTGAAACTTGATACTTATAATTAAAACATCACTCAAGCCCACTTCACACCCGAAGTGCACAACAACCCTCTAGTGCAAGCACTCATCACAAGATCACACTTGATCTTATTTACAACAATTCCTCACACGACCAACACGATCTTTACAACACAAAAGATATACAAAATACAAAGTATTGTCTGATCAATATTAAGGTAAATCATCATGAAATTCATATGATCAATATTTCATTATCAAAATCCCAAATGCACAAATGTCAAACTTAACATGTTCATGTAAGAGTCTTATTGTTATTGTCCTATAAAAAGACCACATAATAGTATGGTCGCTATTATTTTTCTGGCGAGGGTGTGGGAGAAGGAATAAGGGTTTCGGTGCTTGGCTTGGGGATTTAGGCTGTGGAAGATAAATCTTCTCCATCTGTGAGAAATTTGAATCTTTGAGAACATCTTCAACCTTATTTCGCTTTAAGGTACACATTCGACCATAGTTTTAAATAATTCTTTAGACTCTTAATTTTGTTGAGCTATGATATGCTATTATAAGTTTTAAAGTCGAACTAATTCTTTTAGTGATGGACGTTAGTCCATTGAGAAACCCAAATCTTCTATTGGAGTCAATATTTCAAAGTCATTAAATATTTTGAACCCTAAAATCATTGCTTAGTTGGAAAATTTTATAGAATATGCACATCCCATTGTTGTTCATTTTTTTTATGGGACTTAACATCTCTATTATTTGATAGTTTGTTTTCTTGATAGCCCTTATATTATGGGTTTGAGGTGGTTAATGATCTCTTGCCCTTTCCTTTTCTGGTTAACAACCATGTTGTTCTTGACATTAATGTTGGAGTCATTTATATATAATTTAATGCTTACTAATGATAATATTTTATAGATATGTTAACGTTAAAATGATTATATGAACATAAAAATCACCCTGAAAGCAGAAGTTTTGGTGATTAATGAACTTACAGGATTAATTCTTTTTTAATTGAAAATGTATATCTAAAAATAATTAGTTTACACTTTGAATTTTGTAATTATACAATAATTGGTATTTTATGACAACATGATTGTTTATTCTTATATTATTATAATTTTGCCCAATAGTAAACATTGTATGCATAATCATAAATGGTGTTTTATTTTACATCCATGATTTTAATTTTAAATTCCTCATACATGTTTAGTGAAGAGTTTAGAACTATGAGTTCATAAACTTTGTCCATTTATGATGCAATTAAAAAGATCTTATCACATATAAACTAATTTTAAATTCCTTCTATATATATGTATATTAAGAAGGTTACAAGTATGAGTCCATAAACTTCTTGTACTTATGATGCAACTAAATTAGATCTTATAGCTGATGAACTAATTGTTATCAAGCAATAATATAATAATGTAGTGATTAATAGAATATCTTTCCTACGAGGATTAATTATTTAATTAATTAACCTTAAATTAAATTATCTAAGAGAGAAAATAATTTTTTGAGTTTTCTATAACTTCTTCATTGCTAAAATAAAATAAAAAGGCAAACACTAATTTAAGTTTTTGATTTCTCAAAAAGGGATACTCATGCTATAGTTTCAATTCACATAAACCAATCATTGACAAAATATTCATACACTTGTAATTCAATTATCGATTCCAACTAATTTAGTGCGTTAAGTTTACTTAATATTGAAGACTCTTTTAAATGCAATCATTCTTTAACTTAAATTCAGCATGTATTTAGTTTTATTGATCCCTTGCGCATAAATCATCTTTCAGTTCAAATATTTAATTCATGGCAATACTTTATATTTTCCTTGTCGCCAAAACAAAATCAATTTATAATTCCATTAGTTATTTAACATATCCTCTCTCTTCTAAACATCTATGATCCAACGGTTAATCAAACAAATATAGAGAGAATAAGATTGCTAAAGCACTAAGAAAATAATAATTTTATTTCAACGAATATAAATTATTGAGTCATTAGTTGATAAATTAACCTGTAAATAAAATATTTGAAATAAATAACATAATTGAGTACTTGAAGAATCATTATGATTTACAGTAAGGAGATCAGATAAAAACCTTTTTATTTGATATTCAATATAGTAGACTTCTTCCTCATGATATCTATTGAAACTTCAATCTAACCCTTGATGATCTGCCCTTTGACTCCAAAAAGTCTTGACAAAAAGATAGTTCTCATGAAGTAACTTTATTTCATTAGAAAATATCCTAATTTTTTACGCTCGAGCGCTAAGGCCTTGACTTGTGAGAGTTGTGGCCTTAGATGCAGGTCACCGCTGTGTTAGTGTCTGACATGAAGATTTTTGGTATCTTTTTTGCATTTGTTATAGGGATTTTGGATTATCAGGTAGCCCTAATTAGCCTCGTCTTTACCTAAGTTTAAGATTTTTACCTAACAAAGATTAAGTCTTAGGGCTAGCTAGACTTCTCACCTCGGTTTTCGTATATTAAATTAGCTTTTGATTTCATGTCAATTTCAAATCTTCCCTGTCCTCGGTCCAAACTTTTCATTGATATTTAGGGTGGGTCTTGGACCACAAGTCATCAAACGAAAGATGAGAGATATTTACTCAGTATTTTGAGTAATAATATGTTCGAAGGCCTTAAGCAAATGTAGTTGTAAGGCTCAATCAAGTTCAAGCAAGTCACCCTCTTACGAAATACCCTTACGACACTTTTATTATTTCAAGAAAAGTGTATATAATTACTTATGGTTCTTTAGCTATTCATTGGCTGTAAGGCCTTCTAATAAATTATTTTTCTAATATTTTTTCATGTTTGGGTACCTCATTATCATATGAGTCAATTATTTAATTATTGGTGATTTAATTATGCATTTCCTTTTGCCTCATTTTATACGCGGAGTCGGTTGCTAACTGGTTGTTTCTTGTAAGCGCATACTCATATGCACATCATATTTATAATGCTTTGTGGTGGGTTATGTAAACTTAGATATTTCGAGCTCACTGTTAAACTGAGGCTTTGAGTTTGGATCACGATCTTCGTTAGGAATTGTTTATGTTTTCTGGCTCCAATATATTATTGGTTTACTATTTATCGAAAGACGAGTTAATAGGATGGGAGGATTTTATGAAAAAATACCTCAAGCGCCCCATAAAACAAACTAACGATAGAGTGGTGCGAGAATATAGTAGAATCCTGAGGGACCTAGCTATTGATCCAAACTTCATGTGTTAGTCCAAGGGCGAACTCAAAATCCGGTACCAAACATCACATGACCTGCCCCAAAATCCTTTTATGATGCATGCATATGAATATACACCCGCAAGAAACATGAGACTGACTCAAGGTGCAAAACGAGCCAAATACAAACACATAATTAAATCACCAATAATTAAATAATTGAACCACATGCTCTAACATACCCTAATCAGGTACCTAAAGATGGAAAAAATATTAAACAATTATATTGGGCATGGTCCGGGTTTATACTATCCACATATTGTTGCAAACCACTACTTGATAATTTCTGATTTTAGAACATTGATCAATCTTCCTGTTTCGAGCTCGTTTTTAGTATTTCTCAATTCTGTAGGTTTCTTATTTTACATGAAATCATATTACATCATTTTTGTATCTTTTATATCTGAGTTGTTTTTGTGATTTTATTTTTAACATACCTTTCCCACATTGCTGGTTAAAACTAAGATTTTTGCTAAAATCTGATTATTCAATTTGTTGCCTATAATTATATTTAAATTATTCTTCATTATTTTATTATTTTAGAAGTGTTATTTTTATAATATTTTGGAGCATGCCCAATATATTTATCGAATATTTTCTTCTTTTTGGGTACCTGATTATGATATATTGGAGCATGTGATTCAATTATTTAATTATTGGTGATTAATTATGTTTTTTTGCCTCAATTTGCTTGCCCAGTCAGTTGTTAATCGGTTGTTTCTTATGAGTGTATATTCATACGCATATATCACAGACAGTAGTTTTTTTAGTGTCTAAGCCAGTGCTTCTTCATGACTTTATTGCCTATGGCCCTTTTTTTATTTAAATAAAAAGGAGAAAATAAAACTCTTAGTTTAATTTGTGCCACTTCTGCTTCATGACACCATAATATTTTATATTTAAGCTCGTCCTATATACGCAACTTGTATCCACTGCGCAGAATCCAACTTTCTAATTACCTTCCATTAAACTTAGATATTGACTTGAAATTGTAGACAACCATGTGCTGAGCCACCATGAAGGGCCTTGCGTTTTTAATCTTACTAATTGATGCTATTTTTGGAGGAAATCAATATAGTCTACTATGTTGGAACACATGGCTTCATCTGGAACTTGGTATAATATATTATGTGACTCCCACATGCCAAACCAATATACTTTTCTGTATACCTCTTAGTCTGCGTTAATTTCTTTTTCTATATAGGAAGGCTTGCTATTTTAGAAGCCATAACTTTAAAGTTTTTGTTCTCATGTGCAATACGGCGCCAAAGCAACTTTGAAGCAGCTTTTTTTTCTGGAAGGAACTTTAAAGCAGCATTTGAAGAGTACATATATGAGCATAGTAAGTAGTCTTGTATATATACCGAATCATGACGTCGGAGTGACCTTTAAAAACTTTGATAGTTTCTCGGTGTCCATATGCTACGCGGTACCCATGTGGCTTATATGTTTTTGGACCGGTTCCGCTCTCGAATACATTAAAAATGTAATGTGTCTTGTTTTATGTATTTAGATCTTAAGTTGAATATTTTTAGACAGTTGAATGAGTACTGCTTATTAACATTCATGCGTGCACCATGTTTACACAATCGTGATTGATCAAATTGGACTTGGTAAAAATAATAGAGTTGAGTTGACTCCAAGACTCAAAATAAATTATGTAGATTTTTTTATGGCCAATGCATAAAAGAACACAGAGGATGGGAAAAATTAAGGTGAGCTACACATTATATAGCTTCTTTGACTCATGCATCTAATTTAAATTTTTTAGTGGGTCTTACAAAATGATATTTATATTTATTAAAGTAGTGTACATAAGTAGTATGAGGTTAATAAAATTGTATCTTTTTTGACATCATTATAACCTACTTTAATTTAGATTTTTTAAAAAGCCCCCATTAATAGATATTTTAAAATTAGTTTTTATCATAATTATTTTGACAATTAAGATAAAAAAATTAGAAGCATTAGATAGAATTTATGATTACCTTTATTATTTATTTTTTTATTTATCTATGTATATTTTGAGTAGTGAGATCTATAAAATTACTCTAAATAAAAAATGTATTTTATATAACTAATATGAGCTGTAGCTCATATATATAAAACTCAACGAGGATACATTACATTTGTAAGATAAAAAATTGATATACCCTTGGTTAAAGCGCTTAAGTGTTCGTAACCCTAAATATCGTTCGATGTGACTAATTGAAGACTTGATGCTTGACTAAACATAAGAACTCTCGGGAAAGAGCACCCCATATGTATTATGCATTATAAACCACTTGTTTATGCTACTATATAACAAAGCTAGTTTATGTTGCTATTATATATATATATTAGAAATATTATTGTGCGCTGCAAGTTTTTGCAGCGCACCATAGGCTGCTGAATGAGAGCCGTTGGATCAAAATCCAGCGGCTCTCATTCATCTTCTTATTTTTTTAAACTTTTAGACCCGATTACCTGGCAGACCCGCCTGACCCGCCCGAACCGGACGGCCCACCCGCGACCGCGCCACCGCCCGACCGCGCCACCTCCTGCCGCTCTGCCGCCGCTGCCGCGGCCTCGCCCCGCCGGCGAGGGGGGTGGTAGGGGGCGCCAGCCAGGGACGGGCGGGGGGCGGAGGGGGCGCGGATCGGGCGGAGCGGCGCAGATCTGGAGTGGCGGAGAGGGGGGGGACTTGCCGGCTGGGGGCGGGGCCACGGCGGCGGGCGGTGGCCGGGCGGGGGAGGGGGTGGAGGGCGGGGCCGCCGGCAGGGGGCGAGGCCGCGGCGACAGGGGCGAGGCCGAGGCGGCAGGCCGTTGGGCGGTGGCGCGGTCGTGGGCGGGCGGTCCGGTTCGGGCGGGTCAGCCGGGTCGGGCCGGGTAATCGGGTCTAAAAGTTTAAAAAAATAAGAAGATGAATGAGAGCCGCTGGATTTTGATCCAACGGCTCTCATTCAACAGCCTATGGTGCGCTGCAAAAACTTGCAGCTCACCATTGCACTCCTCATATATATATAGTATATATATATATATATATATATATATATATATATATATATATATAAGCGCACGCGCGCATCGTTGTGTATGGCAATGTCATTTCTTACATATTAAGAACTCATGATCGCTCTATCGGATGCATATCCGTAAGAGACATCCATTTATAGTAACTTTCTACCTTCCAGTTCTAGCTAGACATTTGCAGAGATAGTTCTAGCTCTATGTTTCGAATGTCTGACCGTTAATTCACATAACAAATACAACCTACGTAACGATTCTTCACATCACCACTATTATTTTGTCTGCCCTCTTACAATGATTACTTTCTTATCAGCTCAATGACGATGACTCTTGAACTATACCATCTGAATCGACCATGCTTCAACAGTATAGGGATTAAGATATTTATATCTTAGTGTGCTCTCTGAAACTTACTGCTTATCAATCAGACAACTAGAGTTTTGGTGGTTATAATAAACGGTTTTCCTTGCACACACATGCAGAAACGTAGTGACAGAGAAGGATCATTGGGTGGCCCTGTTTGCACAGCATTGATACAGAGTTATATTTTGCAGCAGGCTGTTCAGCTCAATTGAGTAAAATGTTAACTTCTAGACGTCCAGCACAAGAGATTGGATATGTTATGAAGCATCCAGAAGCAAATTTGGATTGAACAGTGATGATGCATGTGCATCAATTACAAAATATTGGAAGGGTATCTAGTTTTATTACCCTTGATAATCTAAGGATTAGTTCTCGGCTCTGCTCAAAACGGAACACACGGTTTGATAAGAACCTTAACCGGTCAAGCCATACAGTTAGATACATATATTGTATGTACTCTTCTACCCGTAATTTAAGTTCAACATTGTTGGAAGCATTAGATCTTAATATAATTAATTAGAACTAAAATAAAAATAAGTAATACCTTGATAGATGTAGGATGTTTAAGTCTTCAATCTACCTTCCACGTTTTCCAAAATTGAGGTTTGATTACTAGAACTAAATCTAGTTTCACAACCTATTTCTCTCGAATTCTATAAAATATTGTATGTAGAAAATAATATGTGAGTTTTCCTTCTATAGAATGAGTTATATTTACCTTTTCAAACTGACAAGGATTTTAGGAGATTTATCACTTCTTTAACTAATAAGGATATGTATATATTTTTATGTAGATTTAAGTAAAATCGATTAGATATATTTAGATTTAGATGGGGCACATCATTATGAGATATCAGTATCATATAAGTCAATATCTCGCACTCGTATATATGGAAGACATTCACAAATTATGAGCACCACCAAATCAATCTCCTACTCGCACTTAAAATGCAATTAATTTAAAATAAATTGCAAAGAAGATCATACGAAGAGTAGGGCATGCCATCTGCGTAAACAATGGGAAATAGAAACACATAAAAGACCTGTTAAGGATACTTAATGGCTTAGATGCTTACGTTTTGCCCTAAACTGCAGTAAATACCATATATGTAACACCCCATTTCGGTTCACTCGTGAACCGACCGGGAATGTTATCGACGACCGAACCATTCGCTAATCTACTGAATTCGGTTAAGCTAACCTGGATTTACCCTCGGCGTCTCAAGATGGTGTTGCAACATGCAAAGCATGCTAACGTTGTCCTACATGCATGTCATGATATTCAAACAAGTAGACAAACAAACTAAAGAAAAGAAAAGTTCAAAAGAAATATCTATTTTGAAAACGAAACGGACAGAGTCTCTCCTAAAAGTGCAATACAGGCCACACTTCCAACAATAAACGGTATATGTTTATAGCAATAAAAATTAAAAACAATGTCTAAACACAACATGATTTTCACATTCTAGTTATCTTCACTCTATAGCTTGTCCTATCCATTTTCCACCTTCCATTTTAATTCACATGCAGAATATTTATAATAAATTCACAGAATATCATAGCAATTTTATCTACACAATTAAATACACATCATCATCATTACATACACTCGGCAGGTACATGTGTGCGCAATTTCAATTCTGCTTCTCCACAATCCCGACACTGCTGATTCCTCATGGTTCTCACCTACATACATAATAAAAAGACGTCAGTAACGAGCATTACCGGTTCAAAAATAACTAATAACAAATTGACACAAGAGAGCTAACCATCTTGTTGAATAAAAACCTCATACACTTCCTCAAGAACTCTCATATGGGTAATAATGGGAGCCATCAACCTCGAGTGGCAGTGTCCCCTTTCCATATCATTCACTTTCCCTTGGCCATTTAAACTATCCCTTTGCACTGAAAAATCATTCTATTTCCCCTCAGCCCTCTACATCCTTCATATTACTCTTGGCCCTGAGTACAAAGGACGAGTACTCTCAGGCCTTTTATGGCACAAGTCTAGACATACACTACACAGTAGTACCTATAAACCTCCACAATTATCCGGGTTTAAGGAACTCAAAGGTGAAGTAAGTAGGATCCCTCGGGAATGGAGTGGACGCTTACCATTTCCAGAGCCTGCTTTGACAAACACATACTCTATCTCAGGACATGGCCGTTGGTTTCTCTCGTCACACATTTCACTGAAAACGCGAAAAATTATATATACATAGGCCTGAGTAGGGATTTCAATATAATAGGTCGAAGGCATCGTGAGCTAGATCTGAGTTTCAAAAATAAACTTGAGGGATCTCATCCTTGAGGGTTATTAATCCAAAAATACAATCGTCTAATAGCCCGTGTGGAATGGGATATGATAAATCCACCACTCGACACTTCTGCTTACTCTTAAAACAAATCACGATAAAATGAGACAATAAATCGGGATTGAATCTTAAAAGGACCTGGTAAAAGCTCCAATCGTCGTTGTGCTCTTATGTGGCAAGCTCCTACTCTGTATCTACACATTAAATCTAAAAGCTAATGCCCACTAACTGAATGATGCATCAACCTCATCATAACATCACACTCACAACATAATCATCATCTATCAAACAATCAACAATCATTAATGTAAAAATAATTCTAACTCATCCTATTCATACAAATTTTATTATGTTTTTCTATGTTACATTGTGGTCAATTAGCAAGCTCAGATATAATTTACTTAATTAGATCACTAATATCCATTCACTATCAAGCAAATCATGCAAATTATTACTTCATTCACAATCAGGCATTCATCATGTCAAACAATCAATTCTAGCATGTTGTGCTAATAATTATCAGTTTTAAATAATTAAATTGGAGCTAATCACCCCTCTCGTCATCGGCAATCGACGACAATTAGGGTTTTGTCACAGGTCTCGGAGCTAGAATTCAACGCTTGGCGAAGCCCTAAGTTCGATCAAGTTTGACTGGATGAGTCTGGCGGAAGATGTAAAACTCGTGATTCGAATCAGTTATAACTCTGAACCGGTTGGTTCAACCATTATTTTCAGTCGAGTTAAGTTTTAATTATGAGACAACTATTCATTTTTCTCAATGATTATTCATTTTTCTCACTAACCATTCAATTTTCTCAACTAACCATTCATTTTTCTCACTGACCACTTGTTTTCTTCCCCTTGACACCTATATATTCCACACTTCTGACACTATCATCATTCAGCCACCACCATCCTTCTCATGTAACTTTCTTCTTCTTTTTCTTGCTTCTCTTTTCCCCCACGATCCTAACTCAAATTAGCCACAACCTCGTCGCCATCACCGCATGACTGACGATCAGGTACTGAGTAGGAGCTCACCGTTTAGGCGCTAGGACTCGCTCGGAGCTTCTACCAGGTCCGTTTAGAACTCGCCCTGATTTATTGTTCTATTCTATAATAATTTATTTATTTTACGGATTGTAGGACAAGTTGAATAGTGTTTTATTATATCCCACTTAACTCGGGCCATTTAGTTGAAAAGTTTTTCTTGATTAATAACCCTTGAGGATGAGATCCCTCAAGTATGTTTTCGAAAACAAGATCAACCATAAGTTGCGTTTGGGCCTAACTAGCATATGTCAGTCGTAAGTCGGGAATCCCGACAACCACGTTACACAAGCAGCATATGTTAGTCGAAGCCACCGACAACCATGTTGCTCAATTAGCATGTGCTAGTCGTAAGCCGGGAATCCCGACAACCATGTTACGCAAGCAGCATATGCCAGTCGAAGTCGCCGACAACCATGCTATGCAAGTAGCATGTACTATTTGTAAGCCGGGAATCCTGACAACCATGCTGCGCAAGTAACATGTGCCATTCATATGTCGGGAATCCCAACAACCATGCTACACAAGTGGCATGTGGCAATCGAAGCCGCCGACAACCATGCTACACAAGTAGCATGTACCAGTCAGTAAGCTAGGAATCCTGACAACCATGCTACGTAAGTTACATGTGCTAGTTATAAGCCAGGAATCCCAACAATCATGTTATGCTAGCAACATGTGCTAGTCGAAGCCACCGAAACCATGCTATGCAAGTGGCATGTGCCAGTCGTAAACTGGGAATCCTGACAACCATGTTACTCAAGTGGCATGTGCCAGTCGAAGCCACTAACAACCACGCTACGCACCAGTCGTAAGCTGGGAATCCCGCAACCATGCTGCACAAGTGGGTATGGAAGTAAGAAAAAGGGCTTAGGATATAACAGTAGTCCCAAGGGACTGGAAAGTGAAATGAGAAAAGGTTGAGAGAGGCACCAACAGCAACATATCAGTTCAATTAAAGATGATTTCAGTTCAGTAGATGCCCTTAAGAGATTTCAAGATGTTTTCTTTCATATGAGAGTTTGCTCTCATAGCTAGTTTGATATTAGTTATATTTTTGGACCAGTAACATTCGTTACTGACGTGTTTTTATAATATATGTAGGTGATGATTATGCTTAGGATGAATCAGCTTGGACGAAGGAGTAGTGATGTCTATTGCACACACGCAAATGTACCGATCGAATATTTGTTTTGACTGTTTTAATTGTGTTGTTATGTAATTATGAACAATGAAAATACTTATGATGAAGATTGTGGTAAGTAGAAATGGATAGTGATATTATGATGTGAATAGAATGAATAAGTGGGTCAAGACCCAAATGTCAAGAATGTTTTGATGTGATCGAATTAAATGTTTTGACATGTCATCTATGTAGTAGCATGTTAGATTTATTTTTATGCATTCATCCATGCATAGCGATTAACATCATCCATCTCAAGATGCCGAGAGTAGATCCACAAGGTTGGGTTCGGGTTGAGTTGACCTAACCGGGACCAATGACATTCTGGTTCGGTTCCGACCGTAAACCAAATTTGGGGTATTACAAAAGATCCGGCGATTTCCAGCAAAATCCAGTTTTTCAATGGTTTCTGGAAGTTTTCGATGGTTTTTTGGCAACATTTCGATGGTTTTTCAGTGACCGTTGCCAGCTGCGGCTATCGGTGGGATGGTAGTGGTATTGGATACCATTAGCACTAGCTCGGTGAGCCCGACACGTCTACGACATTGACGAGGTCGACGGAGGCGGCGACTTGCCAAAAAAGGGCAAAACAAGGGCGTTTGGTTATGGGTGATGAGATCTGGCTAGGATGGGTGGTGCTAGGCTCCACTCTAGTTGGGAGAGGTCGTGGGAAGGTCGGTGACTTCAAGGCAGCGATCAGATGGCGGAGGCAACAATCACCGGTGACGGCTTTGTCACTTCGAAGAGGCCGGGCGACGGCTGAATGGTAGGGGGAAAGGTCGGTGATGTTCTGGTAGTGACCGGCGGGGTCGATTGGCGGCAGCGTGGCGACCTAAGGCGGCATCGACAACGAGCACAGTGGTGGCGTCAAGGCTTTAGGGTGGTAGGCTTTTTGATGTTATCATCATATACTCAAGTACACTTGACCCTCATCACTCATAACTCACGGCTGGCCTCGACTCAGTACGCCAGTACATGAAACTGACTCAACTCGAACCGACGATTGAACCGACTGGTCGCTAATGTAAAACTATGACTCGAGTCACAGGTTTTACAACCTTCCCTCTTTAGAAAAATTTCATCCTCAAAATTTTAATGAAGGAAATGTCAAACTCATCCATAAGCTGAAAAAAAGTAATCCCTAGTAAAGTACCTGGTTGTGAAGCTGGTTGCTCAAATATCTTAGGGTATCACTTCTTCATCTCATCTTCATATTCCCATGTAGATTCTTTAACTCCTCTTCGAGTCCATTGCACTTGTACTAGGGGAACTTCTTTCCTTCAAAAATCTCCACTCTGCAATCCACAATCCGAACTGCATCTTTTGGATACATAAGGTCTGGTTGCAACTCTATCTCTCTGTAAGTCACTGGTCCAATGCACTCAATCACATCAAACAGTCCAATATATCGCTGACTAAGTTTCCCTCGCGTCCCGAATCTCGTATTTCCTTTAGTCAGAAAGACCTTCAGAAGAATGTGATCTGCTAACACGAAATGAACCTCACGTCTGCGCTGATCAGCATAACTCTTTTGCATGTCCTAAGCTAACCTCATCATCTTCTTGATCTGCATTACCACTTCTTGTATCTGGTGGATCATCTATGGCCCAACTACTACTGGCTCATTATCTTGTACCAAACACACCGGGGATTGACATGGTTTGCTGTATAATGCCTCGAATGGTGTCATTCCTATCGTGGCCTGATAGCTGTTGTTGCAAGAGAACTCCTATAACAACCCAGCCCAAATGCAATATAATGGGCCTAAGTCATTTCTTTCAAAGTGGTTAACCAAGTTAAAGATCTATAGTTCATTCTCACTTATAAATAGGATCTTATCCCAGTAGGTATTAGATGTGGGACTAAGTTGAGGGATCTCACAACTCCACTAGAGGTAAGTGCTCTTCCCAACTTCCACTAAAATCTAAAATGCATGTTCGGAGCAAATCTTCTAGGATTTGTATAGTTCTTTCATTTTGCCCATCTATCTGAGGGTGAAAGGTTGTGCTGAATCTCGATTCAGTACCCATAGCTACCTGAAAAGCTTTCCAAAATCGAGACGTGAACCTTGGGACCCTATCTGATATAATCTCCCGTGGCACTCCATGTAGCCTGACTATCTTGTCCCAGTACAACGTGGCCAAAGTGATCAGTGGCTAATCCATACTGATTGGTATGAAATGTGCACTCTTTGTGAGTCGATCTACTATGATCTATATTGCATCCTTCTATAGGCGGGTCTTAGGAAAACCGACTACAAAGTCGTACACTATACTCTCCCACTTCCACTTTGGGGTTCCCAATGGCTGTAGCATTCTAGCTGGGCGTACGTGCTCGACTTTCACTTGTTGGCACACCAAACATCTGGCAACTGCATCATATACCTCTTTTTTCATTCCTAGCCACCAATATGTTTGTCAGATATCTTGGTACATTTTCACTCCACCTAGATGCACTAGCATCTTGACGTGTGAGCTTCATGATGAATTATACTTTGAAGTCCGAGACACTCTAGAACTTTTAGCACAAAGAATTGACCTCTCAATCTGACTAACCCATCTGCATCTCTGGCCAATACTTGATGTGTTCTCTGTTCCAACCATTGCTTCAATTGTGGATCTGCTTCCTATGCAATCCTGATCTGCTCAAGTACACTTGATTGAATGGTCAGTCGCACCATCATTCTAACCAACTATCTCTGGCTCATAGTATACTGAGTCACTAACATTGTAAAGTACAAAACTCTTGGCTTCCTCCTCAACACATCTGCTACCATATTCACTTTGCCCACATGGTACGCTTTATCAATCTCATAATCTGCTAACATCTCTAACCATCTTCTTTGTCTGCTGTTTAAATCCTTCTGCGTAAAGATATATTTCAGACTCTGATGATCTGTCAAAAGTCTGAAAGATGTTTCATACAAGTAGTGCCTCCATATTCTAAGTGCGAATATGATTGCTGCAAGTTCTAGGTTGTGTGTAGGATAGTTACACTCATGCACCTTGAGCTAGCAAGATGCATAAGCTATAACCTTATCCTTCTGTATTAAAACACAACCTAGTCCAATTCCGGAGGCATCTGTGTAAACTACAAAATCCTCATGTCCCTCGGGCAATGTGAGGTAAGCGCCAGAGTCAATCTCTCCTTTAGCATCCTGAAACTCTACTCACATTCCTCTATCCATTTGAGTCATTCCTCTCTCCTTGTCAACCATGTAAGAGGGGCTGCTATGGAAGAGAAACCCTGAATAAACCGTCTATAGTACCCAGCTAGGCCTAGGAAACTCCAAACCTCCGAACCTCCGTAGGTATCTTTGACTGTTCCCACTATATTACTGCTTCTATCTTGGCTGGGTCTACTAAGATGCCTGATGCTGAGATGGTATGGCCAAGAAAGTTCACCTCTAACAGCCAAAATCTACACTTTGAAAACTTCTCGTACAACCTATGCTCTCTCAGCATCTGCAACACTATCTTTAGATGTTGCTCATGCTTTTCCCTCGATGAAGAGTATACTAGTATGTCATCTACAAAGACGATCACAAACTGGTCCAAATATGGACTGAACACTTTGTTCATCAAGTCCATAAATGCTGCTGGAGCATTGGTCAATCCAAAATGCATGACCAAAAACTCATAGTGTCCATATTTGGTCCTAAATGAAATGTTCGAAATGTCTTCTGCTCTAATCATCAATTGGTAATATCCTACCCTCAAATCAATCTTCGAGAAGATGAATGTTGAGCTCAACTGATCAAATAGGTCATCAATGCAAGGAAGAGGGTATTTATTCTTAATAGTCGCATGTTTTAGCATCTTGTAATTGATGCATAAACTCATGTTTCCATCCTTCTTCCTCACGAATAGCACAAACACTCGATCTGAAGAATCCTTGATCCAATAGTATCTGTTACTGTTGCTTGAGTTCCTTGACCTCAAGAGGTGTCATCCTATACGGAGTTCTAGAAATTGGTTTATTCCATGCATCAGCTTGATGGCAAGGTCTACCTCTCTATCTGGCGACAATCCAGTGTCTCCTCTGGGAATACGTCAGCGAATACTCTGACCACTAGAATCTCCTCATTGCTCGGCTTGTAACGACCGGGCCCAAAGCGCAACGTAATGGGCCTAAGTCATTTCTTTAAACTTGGTGAACCAAGTTTAAAGAAATGACTTAGCCCATTACGTTGCACTTTGGGCCCGGTCATTACACGGCTTATCCCCTAAATCACTCTGCACAACCAAAACTAATGCTGCCATTATCAGCTCACTACCTCTACCTAGCAGTCTCACTGCATTCTAATAGGATAGTCATCCTTATTCTCAATCTTGACCTTCGAAGAGAAAGCAGTGTCTTCCATGGTGGAAAGTCACCATCTTTTTTCGGTAATCTATCATGGCTCCTTGCTTGGACATCTAGTTCATTCCAAATATCACATCAAATTCTTATAGCTTGAAAAATATCAAATCAGCTATAAGTTGTCGTTATTGAATCTCAACATGGACATTACGCACAAACTCGCCCGTAGCAATCACACTGCCAGCGGGAGTGAACACTAATAGTGAATCTCCTAACTCTTCTATCTTACAACCAATTCTAGTTGAGTGTGTGTGTGTGACAAAATAAATGAGTGCCTACGAGCCAGAATCAAATAAGACTCGTGCAAGTACAAAACCTACTGAGAACATGCCTATCACAATTGTCGTATCCTCAATTGCCTCTGCCAATGTGGTTGCATACATCCTCACTGGCTGTAGTTGTGCTAGGGCTAGTGATACAGCCTGATTCTGAGCTAGCGGTGCCTATTGCCTACCCCTCGGCTATCTAGCTCGCCCTATAGCCATGTACCCTCTCTTGTTATGTCCCCTCTGCTGCTATCTCGGTGGTTGTAGGTCTTTGCCTCTCCGGCTTTGACCTTGGCCCTGTTAGCCTCTCTGCTATGGTTGTTGCTGGGGAGCTCGGAGTGCAAGTCTCTATGGAGGCACTGGAAATGCCAACTATTGGGTTTGGCCAATTGGACAAGTTGCAACTTTATGCCCTGGTTGACCGCAACTATAACAAACCCTAGTGCCTACTCTGCAATCTGCGACTTGATGTCTTAGCTGACCACAACTATAACAAACATTCATGCTTACTCTGCATTCACCACTATGATGATGTTGGCAATTTTGACAGAAGGGTGCTCTATAGCCCTAGACTTGGCCATCCATAGCCCTCATGGCAACTATTGCGTCTATTCAACATCTCTATTGTGCTTCCTACTCTGGCTAATATAGCCTTGGATGTTGCTGCCTCTGGTCAAAATCCCAACAAGGTCTAGCAACTATAACTCGTTCTACCTTGCCTACAGCTCTCACAACATCACCGAAGGTAACAAACTTCCTATCCAAATAGGCCATCTTGATCTCATGATGGATTCCTTCATAAAATCACTTTATCCTTCTTCCTTTTGTGGGGAAAAAATCCAGTGAGAATATCTCCAGAGCTCTAAACCTGGTCTCGTATTGCACCACTATTATGGTCCCTACTTCAATGTCAAAAATTCCTGCTCCTTCCTCTTCCTGAAATCTGGAGGAAAGTACTTTCCATCGAATTTCAGTCTGAATTCCTCCTTAGTGATATCCTAAGGTTGACGGTGAGCAAATGAGGAATTCTGCACTGAATCCCACCATACTCTTGCTTCATCCTAGAATGCCCCTATAATGATGTGTACTCTATGTTTCATCGGGCATCCCATACTCCCAAACACTCCTATGGCCGATGATATCCACAGGAATGCCTCTTCCACATCCAACTTTCCAAAGAAAGGTCATCCACCATTCCTCAAGAACCTTTCATATTGGCATAGCTCTAGATTCCTTGCATTTATTGATCTATTTGATCCTTTTCTTACCTTATACTACAAAAACTGTAGTTATGTACCTGCTGATACACTGTCACATCCTATAGCTCCACTTCCATTTGAAGTATGCGTGCTACCTGCTACTGTGGGTCCACTAACATTCGGTCTCATTCTCACCTAAAATGGGTCGATTAGAGGAGTCATTGTTGGTATGGCCCTCTGTTGCAAAAATGGAGGATGAGATGGTGGTGAAGGGCCAATGGGAACTATTTGCTCTCCTCATGTCTCTTCATCTACTGCTAGTCTCTTCTCAGCTCTGGCTATTGAAAGAGCTATCTGCGTGAGCTCTCTCTTGAATTCCTCTTGGTTTTGCCACATCTATATCTGAACTTCAGCTAATCTGGCAATCAATGCATCTCTTTCTTGTCGACTGCTTCTACAATGATGACTGTCACGGTGACTATCTTGCTGACGGCTCTCACTGCGTCAACTAACTGAAACTAGCACATTGACCTCTCCTAGTGGCACGGTGGTCCTCGTTTGACTAGAGGTTGTGTCACTGTGACCATGGTCGGGACTCTTCTATATGGCCAATGGAGGAGTTGGTGCCCTAATCTACATCCTACGAGTCTAGTTCATTGTCCTACTAGTACTCCCTACTCTAATCTGATCACCCTGTCACACCACTGTTTGGTAAGAAAATTTGCAAACCAAAAATATTAAGACAAAAAAATGCCTGCCAGTACAGCTCAAAGCATCTTTTGTACACATGTAACCTGTAATGCATGTACCATCTTAATCAACTAAGAGTTAGCTTTGATACCACATCTGTTACACCCCGTTTCAGTTCACCCGTGAACTACTTGGAAATGTTACCGATGACCGAACCTTTCACTAATCTGCTGGATTTAGTTAAGCCGACCCGGATCTACCCTCGGCATCTGAAGATGGTGTTGCAACATGCAAAGCATAGATGAGATACTTAGGTTCTAACATTGTCCTACATGCATGTCATGATATGCAACAAGTAGAAAAACAAACCAAAGATACAAAAAGTTCAAAATAAATATCTATTTTCAAAATGAAACGGATAGAGTCTCCCCTAAAAATGCAATAGAGGCCACCATGTCAACAATAAATGGTATATGTTTATAGAAATAAAAATTGAAAACACCGTCTAAACACAACATGATTTTTACATTCTAGTTGTCTTCACTCTGTAGCTTGCACTGTCCATTTATCACTTTTCATTTTCATTCACATGTAGAATATTTATAATAAATTCACAGAATAGAAAAGCAATTTCATCTACACAGTTCAATACATATCATCATCAATACATACACTCGGCGGGTACATGTGTGTGCGATTTCAGTACTGCTCTTCCGCAGTCCCGACAGCGCCCATTCCTCGTGGTTCTCACCTACATATATAATATAAAGATGTCAGTAACGAGCGTTACCGGTACAAAAATAACTAATAACAAACAAACACAGGAAAGTTAACCCTCCTGTTGAATAACAACCTCATACACTTCCTCAAGAACTCTCATAAGGGCAATAATGGGGGTCGTCGACCTCGGGTGGCAGCATCCCCTTTCTATATCATTCACTTTCCTTGGCCATTTAAACTATCCCTTTGCACGGGAAAATCATTCGCTTTCCTCTTAGCCCTCTACATCCTCCGTATTACTCCTAACCCTGAGTATAGAGGCCAAGTACTCTCAGGCATGCCCCTTAAGTACCCCTTTTACACCACAAGTCTAGACATGCGCTACACAACAATACTCATAAACCTCCACACTTCTTTGGGTTTGGGGAACTCAAAGCTAGGGGTTTCCCTCGTCACACATCTCACTAAAAAATGAAAAACTATTTATATATAGGCCTAGGTAGGGATTTCAATATAATTGGCCCGAAGGCATTATGAGCTGGATCTGAGTTTTGAAAATAAACTCGAGGCATGTCATCCTCGAGGGTTATTAATCCAAAAATACGATCAGCTAAATGGCCCGTGTAGAGTGGGATATGATAAATCCACCACTCGACACGTCTGCTTACTTGTTAAAACAAAACACAATAGAATGAGATAATAAATTGGGATCAAGTCTTAAATGGTTCTGGTAGAAGCTCGAATCATGGTTGTTCACCTATGCGGCAAGCTCCTACTCCGTACCTACACATCAAATCTAGAAGCTAATGCCCATTAACTGAATGATGCATCAAACTCATCATGACATCACACTCACAACACAATCATCATCCATCAAACAATCAACAATCATAAGTGTAAAAATAATTCTAACTCATCCTATTCATAGCAATTTCATTATTTTTTTCTAAGTTACGTTGTGGTCAATTAGCAGGCTCAGATTTAATTTACTTAATTAGATCACTAAGATCCATTCACTATCAAGCAAATCATGCACATCATCACTTCATTCACAATCAGGCATTCATCATGTCAAACAATCAATCCTAGCATGTTGTTCTAATACTTATCAATTTTAAATAATTTAATCAGAGGTAATTACCCCACGCGTCGTCGGCAATCGGCGACGAATAGGGTTTTGTCGTGCGTCTCAGAGCTCGAATTCGGTGCTTGGTAGCACTCTAAGTTCGATCGTGTTCAAGTGGATGAGTTTGACGGAAGATCCAGTGAATTCCAGCAAATCCGGTTTTGTGCCGGTTTTCGGTGGTTTTCTGGCATCTTTTCGATGGTTTTCCAGCCATTGTTGCTGGTGGCGGCTACCGGTGGGATTGAGGTGGTGTTGGGTACTGTTGGCACCGACTCAACGAGCCCAACGCGTTTACAACATTGACGAGGTTGGCGGAGGTGGCGGCTCACCGGGAAAAGGGAAAATAGGGGCAGTCGGTGATGGGTGATGAGATCCAACTAGGATGGGTGGTGCTCAGCTCCGCTTTGGTTAGGAAAGGTCGTGGGAAGGTTGGTGATGTTGAGGCAGTGACTGGATGGTGGTGGCGATGGTTGCCGGCGGGGGATCAGTGATAGGAGCACAGCACGGTCGCAGCCGCTTTGTCACATCAAGGAGGCCGGTTGACAGCCGGATGGCGGGGGAAATGGTCGACGATGTTATGGCAGTGACTAGCGAAGTCAGCATCGAGGGTTTGGGGGAAGAAGAGAAGTGTCAGGGGAAGAAATGGTTCGTTGGAGATATTGTAAATAAAATTTTACTCAACTTTGCTCGAGTTAAAAATAATAACTAAGTCATAATATATTTTTAAAAAATCTAAAAAATTAGAGGAAAATCCCATAAAATATAACACACACCATAACATTAGAATGACATGTTTTATAACTAATAGCCCACCCAAACTACCCTATAACGTGTCTTAATACATTATTTAGCCTAAAAAATTTCTATGATCAAATAAATAAAAAAATATACTGCATACTTTCATATACTTTGATAACTCATTTCTCACTGTCTTTTCGACGTTATCATTATATACTCACGTACACTTGACTCTCATCGCTCATAACTCACGGTTGGCCTCAACTCAACATGCGATTCATTAAACTGATTCAACTCGAATCGACGGGTGAATCGACTAGTTCACTGATGTAAAACTCTAAGTCGAGTCATGGGTTTTTCAATATATCCATCAATAATTTTACTTCACTTATGTTATCCACATTATTTAGTTACAAAGACTTAATAATAGTCATAACTTGAGTACAAATTTAAAATAGTTTTCCTTTCAAATATATATTATTTTTTATTAACCAATTATCGTTATTTATTAATCATACCCCATATTACCGAATCATCCATAGTCATAGGTAGTATACTAAACAGAAATAACTTTAATTAGTGATCTCAAATATAATTAAAAGTCATAAGGGTATATGGGAAATATATTTGCTTCAAAAATCTCATCCAGTGGCAAAGAAAGTGCATTCTCTCACTTTCCTCATGGTTGAAAAAATGCACATGGTATGAATCACGCACTATGGTGAATATATATTCACTTAGAATATAACTAATGTAGAGCACTCCTTTATCAACACAATATAGACTTAAGTCTAATTATTACTCAAACAATTGACTTGAGACAATCAAACAAGTCCAATTATTACTCATAAGCAATTGACTTGAGACAATCAAACAAGTCCAATTATTACTCAAGCAATTGACTTGAGAAAATCAAACAAAACAACTTATGTAATGTGAATGCTCATATCTGGCATGATAACATATATAGTTATGGGTAACCATATTAAATATTATAAGAAATATCCTCATCTTGATCTCTATCAAAGTGACATACGTGATATGAAGTAATGATGCCTCATCTCCTAAAATATACGTACTATTCATTGTGTTAACATACATAGAAACAAAATAGTCAGTTTGATAATGATTGAGTGACTAAGATGGAATTTCTAACCTGCTATCTTCTTGCCTAGCAGGCAAAGATTAACCTCCATGGAAAGACCAAGTCATTTGGATCAACATGGGGGTCCAAGTTCTTACTTTTTCATGTTTACAATCTGGTTCACTCGATTACTATTACTATTCATCTTGATCTCTATCAAAGCGTCGTACGTGACATTAAGTATTGATGTCTCATCTCGTAAAATATATATATTATTCATTTGACATACTATTCATTGAGTTAATATACATAGAAAAGAAATGTAATTATTATTAACCAAAATTAGGAAATGACATTTAAAGTCTACAAAAATATATAAAAAAGAAAATCAAATAAAATATAATTTCATCATCTTAACATGAGAAAGATACACATCTCTCGATATTGGTTTCGTCGAAGGATCAACAACCATCTGATGTGATCCGATGTGTAGAGATGTATTTCAAACTCACTTCTTTTCTCTAAACAATGTCTCTTATAATTAATATAATTAATTAGAACCAAAATAAGAATAAATAATACATAGATCAATGTATGAAGTCTAACTCTCTAATATGTCTTCCAAGTTTTTCAAGATCAATATTTGATTACTAAAACCAAACATAGTTTCTCAACTTATCTCTCCTCTCTTTGATTCTATAAAATAACGTACGTACAAAACAATACGAGAGTTCTCTATATATATGAGTCATATTTATCCTTCCTAACTGATAAGAAGTTTTAAAAATTTTATCTCTTCCTTATCTAATAAGGATATACATATATCTTTATATAAACTTAGATAAAATTTATTAAATATATTTATTTATAGTTGGTACACCATTACGGGTGTATTCATGTCATATAAGCCAACAGGAAGAAACACATGAAACTATAATTTTAAATCCCCGCCATCGGGCCCTACCTAGCTTACCGAATATATATATACTGCTTTTAAATTTTGCACAATTGACATCTTGGTACCAATTTTTTAATTTGAAATTTTCCCAAATTCAATTTTAACCCCAAAACCACAATATTTTAAAATTTTGGTGAAACCTGTCAACCTAGTTAAATCAGATATACCATGTACATTACATGCTATAAATCTAGTATAATACCTCGATATTTATAAATTAAATATGCATTAAACCCATAAAATACTCAATCTCATTGAACAAAAACTAACATCAAGAGTATTGATACGAAGCAATGGTATATTTAGGGTTGCTAATTGAGCGAGCCACCTCGTGAGCATTTAGCGTTCGGCTCGGCTTGACTCGACTCAAAACTCGACATTTAAATGCTCGACTCGAACTCGAATCTTACGAGCCGAGCTTGAGCAAGGTCGTGTTCGACTTGACTCGACTCGGTTGTAACTCGAACTCGACTCGTAGTTCAACCCGAACTCGACTCAATAAAATAATATAATATTAGGGTAAAATGAAGAAGAGCAAGGAGCAGAAAAAATTTTCTGCCCCAAGCTCTTCTAGGCCGTCCGATTATAAGGATGGCCCAGATTTCTTATTAAAAAAGAATTTTTAATACGCGTCGCCGCCGCCGCCATGTCGCGGCCACCGCCCCGCCACTGACGCCGCCGCCCTCCCCCCTCCTTGCTTCCTCCCCCTCCCTCCTCCTCGCTCCCCTGCCGCGGACGCCGCCGCCCAGCCGCAGCCGCCCTGTCGCGGCAACCGCCCCGTCGCGGACGCTGCCACCCTCCCTCCTCTTCGCTCGCGCCGCCGCCCAGCCGCAGCCGCCCTATCACGGCCACCGCCCCATCGGGGCCACTGCCCTGTCACGGACGCTGCCGCCCTCCCTCCTCTACGCTCCCCCGCCGCGGATGCCGCCGCCCAGCCGCGAACGGCAGCCCGCGACACAGTTTTTTTTCTTGTCGGGGCCGCCGCCGGCCAAATCCAGCCGCGACAGGCTGGACCTGGCCGACCCCGGACCAGATCTGGCCGAGGGACAGCCAGGTCTAGCCTGTCGCAGCCGGATCTGGCCGCGGCTAACCACCCACAACCGGCCGTAGCCCGCCCGCATCTGGCGGCGGCCAGATCTGGACTTGGCGGGTGCCGGGGCGGGGGCCAGGGCATGGGCCGGGGCCGGGCTGGGCCGGGGCCGTGGCGGGCGCCAGGGCGGGGGTCGGGTCAGGCCAGATCGAGGCAAAGGGTCGGCCACCATCCCCCGCCACGGCGGCAGCGCTCCGACTCCGCCCCTCCATATGATCTGGACCATCCTTCTAATCGGACGGTCCAGATCATATTAAAATTTTTTTAAAAAAAAAACTAATAAATCTGGGTCGTCCTTGTAATCGGACGGCCCAGAAAATTGTGGCGCAGAGAGCTGATTTCCTGCCTCTGGCGCAGGAAATCGGCTCTCTTATATTATATTATATATATATATATATATATATATATATATATATTGAAATATAATAACAAATGAGCAAGATAGTTGAGATGGTAAGTATTCACCTTGATGACTTCAAGGTTGTGGGTTCAAACTACAAACCACATTAGCCTCATTTTTATTTTAGTGAGGTACTTTTGATTTTTAATCTAAGTTAGCTTGCGAGCTTAAATGAATCGAGCGATGACAAAAATAGTCTAAAACTCGTTCGATTTCGAGTCGAGTTCGAACGAGTTTCGAACTATTCGAGCCGAATTCGAATATATATTGAGCTCGGCTCGCTCGCTCAATTAGCACCCTTAGGTATATTTTACCACTCTACATAAATCCACGTACAGTCGCAGTATCCACGTACAGCATCGCAGTAAAATAATGAGGTGATAACGTATGACCAACATGACCAAAACAAAATATCTTCACCTATATATGACCACCATTGGAAAATGAATAACCTCAAAATCAGCTTCCAAAGAATCCGTGCTTTTACCGAGAAAGTAAAACACCATTATCGTTCTGATAGGAGTCCGCCGACGATGGTATTAGTGTACTACTCCAAGTCGTGGTCTTAATACGCAGAATGTACAGCACAGAGAAATGAAAAAGAACTGCGGTCGAGTTCAATGTGACAGAGCTTTCTTATCTACGGCACTTGCCCAGATACAGAACAGAAATTGTTGTCGTCAAAGGAGCGATGATTCTTCGTCCATGTTATGTTATGTTGGAGTGACCCGTGACGAGCCCCATCGATACGTCCCTTTTCATGTTACAGCAGAACAGTACCCATTACGTATTTCGTACTCTTTGTTTACCAAACAGTGGATTGCAGAGTACATGGATTGGACTTGGGTTGGATTTGGCAAGAGACATCTCTTTCCCTTCTCTCATAAAACTCGCAAATAGCTCCCAAACTATAACAAATACTTAGCTCCTTGTGTGCAGGGGATTTGGGTTCACCTCGCGTTTGACTTGGTCACAAGCCGTTGGACTCCCGGTCGTTGTGACACACGACAACCCCCACTCTCACGCCATCCCACACGTTCTCCTAATACACCAAACTAAAAGCTGCTTGATCAGTATCAATAACAAATTATCCCCATTGACACCATTTTGTCATTTAAAAAAACTGCTTAATTGTGGTTACAAATTTATCCTCATCAAGACCATTTTGTCATAGCTTACGAAGTGGGTGCGTGTGAATGTTGTAAAAAAGTCCGAAAAGTCATCGTAGTCTGTACACTTATTTATTTTCTTTTTTAAAGAAAGATTGTCAATTTTTCACAAAAAATATAGTAAATCCAAGTACAGTACAGAGTTAACCTTATTCATTATTTCTCAATTGACACCCAAGCGGCTGGCCGCATAAATTAATTCTTAATTTTGACCACTTGATGACCAAATAGTTTGTAACTCTAGGACTTTTTTAACCTAAAAATTATGGAATACACAAACATAAGCGGTTATATGAGCACTAACCCTTAGCAAAGTTAGTTATTAGCTTGATTAGTTAAGCTTCCATATTGAATATATGCCATAGTTTTAAAACTTATGTTTTATTATAAAAACTTCCCGAGTTGATTCAACTTCATAGTTTACCGAGTCAAGCCCAATAAATGACTCATGTCTATCTCATTTTATATTTGACTCTCGCCAAGTCAAGTCATAAATTTTATCAAAATATATTATCATTCTTTTAAATTAGTTAAATCAATATATTTAATTAATATAAATTACATATTTATTAATTCCATGTGTTAAACAAACAATATATACTAATTTCATGCAACTATTTATTTACATAATTTATTAAATGTTTAATACAAATAACTCTGAGTGGACTCCAAATCAACTTCATTTCATAACATGTCGAGTTGAATTCAACTTTTGAGTTTATAAGCTACGATATATATAATAATACCTCAATTCAGCTTAGCTAAACCAAAGGCATGGTATTTCATTCAAAAAAATAAAAAACACAATTTTAGAGATTTATATTGGATTTCTTTCATACAAGCGTAACAATCACTAATAAAAATTAAAAAAAATAATAATATTTAGCATTTTAAATTTATAGATATTACTATTTATCAAAGCGAGATATCCTATTACTTATAATCAATTTTTGCTGGAATTGAGTATGATCTACACGCTAGTTAAATTTGTTCAAGTTCCACTTGAAGAGAGTGTATCTGTTAAAAATTATTAATTAATTTCACCCACTCATTGGTTAAAGGTTATAATTATACTTTTCGTTACAAATTTTTTATGAATATCAGCTAAAAGATGTCACTATTTATTCTCGTAACGGCTACTCCACTATCTACAAATATGTGCATTATGGTCAATGGAAAATAACAAGTTTGAGAATTATGTTCCGATGCTCCGACACGACCTACTATTGATAATAACCTTAACGATTTTGGTTTAATATGTGAATAAAGAAGGAAAATTTTTGCTACCCAATCTATAAGGGAAGCAATATATATATTTATTTTTTGGTTTGGATTAAATGTGTTTAGTAAGGTTAAAAGGAAGTCGAAGTTAATTATAGCCTAGCACACTTCAACTCGCCTTGCCCCGTTAACACCCTTACCCACTAGCATTACTAGCCTAGCAAGAAAACAATTATGGACTATGCAACTAGCCTCGAAAGAAAACAATTAATCTGGGACTTGAAGGTGACCAAAGTGGAATTACTGGCCCCCATGCACAATGCCCATATCTTGGCTTACAATGAGGGTGTATACAGTGACAGTTAAATATGAACTTTTAATTACAAAAGTGCTAATCTTCTTTTTGCTGAAGGGCCCCAAACATGACCATATGAATGACCCTCGTTGCTGCCACCGGAGGGAGCACGTGAACGTGAACCTGCGTTGCCTGTGCCAGTCATTTGGTGAGAGCAACGTAACGATGTAGACACAGAGCACCGCTGCAGGCAGGCCCACTCCGACGTTGCCATCATTTTTCACCCGTCGTGAACTACATATATTGTTTGTGACACATTGTAACACACCGACCATTTAACTAAACAAATGCTTATTTTACCGACACTGATCATTGCTAAGTCGTTTGAAGAATAGTGCAATGAATAGTTTTCATATGTGGAGGTGAAAGCTAGATTTTCAAAAAAAAATGTGAAAGCTAGAGATCAGATTGATCAGCGATTTTGAAGGAGCAGTACTACTTACCCCTTTTTTCGTACCCAGTCATCTTCGAACAGTCCAGTCGATTTAAATGATGCCCACAAGAGAAAAAGCATGCATCATCGTTAATATAAACATAGTTCAAACTGACTTCTCAAGTATCAAGATTTAAGCTTTGTATAATCCTAAATTCTAAATTGGGATTTCGTAAGAGTCCAAAGAGGATTAGAGTTAGCGACGGGGATTGACTTTTACCAATGTGAAAAAACGGCTACTAAACAAACGGGCATGCCCAGGGGAATAACTACTTCCACTCTTTCCATCAAACTCTTATAAATACTAGAGCAATGACCACTTCCTTTCACAGCGTTCTCAATCAATTAGATCCTAGAAGAAAATAAAAGAGTTGGGTTTCCTCCTACAACTACAAGTCCCCTTTTTGTATATCACTTGCAATTCAAGAAGAGTTGGTATACATGGCAATAGCAGCTGCAACGCAGTTCTGCATGGGCGATGAGAAGTGGAAGCTTTCGTCCAAGAAGCAAGCGAGTAGAAGTAGCGCCTTCATCAAGAATTCAAATGGGGGAAGGACATCTTTTACAAGAAGATGCGCAAATTTGGTGAAGGAGCAGAGGGCAAGGTTCTATATCATGAGGCGTTGCGTTACGATGCTCGTTTGCTGGAGGGAGTACAGAGATTCATGAAGAGTATAGCACTACATCTTCTAGCTTTCTTCATCCGTATTCTCTCCATGCGATGCATTCTTTCTACGAGATGTGTGTCCATAGTTCAACCCAGTATATAGTATGCTAATTCGCCGTCCGAAAAGGAAACGATGCAAATCTGCACTCACTCAGATGAAAAGAAAAGGAAACAACCGTTTTTCCTGGTGATGATCTTGTATAATACATATATATTTTCCATCAATTCGATTTTGTAACTTTTATTTGCTCTAGTCACGAACTTCCTACTAGTAAACATTGTTCACAGGTGTTCTATTTTGGTACCCAGCAATCTGCTAAATAATGCAAATCCAAGTTGTTAGAGTATTTAAATTCCTTGGACTCTTCTTCTTTACTTCCCAATATTTTGTTGATGCCCATAATTATTGAAGTGGAGATTAAATACAACTAACAGTGTGGTTGATTCCCTTGGAGGAGCACAATAAATGAGAAAGAGGTTCAGAAACCATGGAGGAAGAGAACATGGCTTTCAGGGAGCAACAACGTGCGCTTTCCCTTCGGGATTCCCAGATGCCGCCTTCTCCAGTGTATCATCACCATTAAAAAATTGGGGTTGATTAATGCAAGGGCACAGAAAACGTAATTTAATAATAAATATAGATTTTACCATTTTCTTTGCAGTCATTTCAGTTTCCTAAGTGGGAAATTTTTATGTAGTCACTTCGAAAAAAAATAAACGATTGGCATTTTGGAAGGAAGGTAATTTTATGTTTACGCAGGCACTTTGGAAGGAAAAATATTGGGTCTTGGAAGCGACAATATTGAATTTTTTACATAATCCGGCCGCAAAGAATTTTCTTTCATCACTTGTTCTCGTAATTATTTGAGTTAAATAAATATTTGATTTTATTGCATAATTATAAAATTTAAACAATACCCAGAAAATGCTTTATATTGCATCATATTTGTATCACGGACTAAAATATTTTTTTTATGTTTTATGAGATTAATAAGGAAATGTTTAAAACATGTTTAATATTTTTTAATAGTAAAGTAATATTAAGCACAAATCATAGGAAAAAATTTATATAAGCTATGCCTCATATAATTTATATGTATGGGCTACATATTTAATTTAAACCTTTTTTAATATATTTTATAAAATAATATTTGTATATATTAAAAGTAGGCTGCATAAGTAAAAGGTTGATAAAATTTTGTATTTTTTTAATGTCATGATTATCTATATTAAAATTTTTTTTAAATGTACAAATTGATAGATATTTTGAATTAATTTTTATTATATTTATTTTGATAATTAAAATGAAAAATTTAAAATATTTGATTGTATTGAAATTTTATAATTGCTTTTATTATTTATTGTTTTATTTATATACATAAATTTTGAATTATAAACCCACTAAATTAGTAAAAACGAAAGGTATAATTTATGAAGAGTAACTTGTGTGTATATATGACTTTAAATAATAATATAAAAATAAAGTACTATTTTGGGAAGGACGAAAAAGAAGCTAACTTGTGGACGTGAGGGAAACAGAGTGGAAAGAGGGAACTGGAAATTTAGTGAAGTAATATTAGACGTCTATATGATTGAAGAGATAAAAAAGTTACATATCACCTTATCTGTTTAGTCACCTACCTGAACAAATAATCACCCTATTAACAATAGTTAGTTCTCGTAGAAGAAGGGTGAGTTTACAACCAATCAAATAAGCCAGTTCAAACATACTAATATTTTACTTAATAAATTGATTCAACCATACGAAATGTTTGTCTCAACAGATTTATGTTTTTTTTCATAGCATGTTTATGCTTTTTTGTTTGCGAATTAAGTCCAACATATTATTAATTTATAGAGTGTTTTTTTCAAACATAAACAAATTAACGTATAGAGTTCATTAAAACCAAAAAGCAAAGCGTAGTAGATTGCGTCGTGTTGTATGCGTGGATTAACGATGACTGGCCGTACTCACTTTCAGCCAAATATAGCGGGTCAAGGGTCACATCTCAATTATCCAAGGCCTAACTTTAGTTAGACGTGATTGCCGTCCACCAGCGATGAAACTCCACATCACTAGGTCCCACCGATATTAAATTATTATTTCTTACCTCTTTTCCTCGCCGACCATCGTACATATCACCTATTTTTAAATATCATACCGGTTATCATCATACCATATAAATGATATAGAGTGTATTTATTTTAACCGGTCAAAGTGGATTTAATTATATTGTAAAATTATAAATAAATTATTTTATTAAATGTTAAAAATATATTTTATCATTAATATTTTATTAAATATGAATTAAAATACCTAAATTTTCAATAAAAAAACAAGACATATAAAAAATCATATTAACAAATCAGGTACAAATTATAATAATATAAACAATTAAATCATATAAAATTTGGGAGCGGTATATAATATATCAGGTCCAATCAAATAGAACAATATAGTATTTAAAACTATGCACACAATTATAATATGATTTTTTTGTGTAAACATATAATAGTTAAAATGTGTATATGTTTTAAATATTTCTTTTTCAATATATTTGAAAATATTTTCTTTCATTACGCGTTTATTATATCCAAAAAATAACTTTTTTAAATGCCCGCAGGAGGACTTGAAAGAACTAAGTTTGTAAATAAATGATTCAAGATAATGATTGGACATGTCGGGTGGCCATTGGATATTACCAAAATTAAGCCAATTTCAATAATAAGCTGAAATCTAAAGTCCAAGCCTGATCAAATATTGTTACTCGTCACTTGGTTTCCACATGATAATTAATTATCTAGTTGACCCTGAAACCATAACTACAAAAATTGGAATCTGGATTTAAATCGGTTTCCGAGGAAGTGACCGAATCAGATTTAATCGGTCAAGAATTGGTTTAAATCGGTCTTATAAAAAAATTTGACAGTTCATAAGATAATTACATAATTTCTCAACATAATACACAAGTTTATAGTTTAATACAAACACAAAAGATAATCACTATTTATCATCATAAGACTACAATTTCATGAGTATAACGTTTGATATATCATTATTTGTGCTCTATCAAATAATAATAACAAATTATCAATATAAGTCCACAAAATCGAAGTTTAGCACAACTTCACATAGTTAATACTAAATCATCCAATTCATTATCTGAAGTATCTTAGGAGTTTGAATCACTGTCACTAATAAGAAGAGTAGAGTTCTTACCCTCATCAACACGAGGCCTTGCGTAAAAGGAAGTATAGAACTCTCACTCATATGGAGTCCCTCGGATACAGGAAGCATAGACAAATTTACAAGTTAGTATTCCTAAAACTACTATAGCAGAAACCAACATTTTTTTTCAAAAACACTTACCATTCCAAGTAAATTGCCAACTATGATAAATCCAATAGGATCATAAATTGCATTCCCTGCAGTTCTCAGAGCAACTAATGAAATAGCTACTAAATCAAAAGAGACACGAATGAAGAAAGCAGCCAACCTGTGCTGCTAAAAGAGATTCCCTTGTGATGACCTGTAAATAATTAATAGAGAACAACATTAAATCTAGAGGCGAGCAGGTCAAGAAAAACAAAAGAAGTACAACAATGTTCAAGAACATCCACTTCAAAAATAAAAGTAAAGAACAAAAGAAAAAAGCATCAACAAGTGACCACCAGATTACAGTAATCTAGATCGGAAATAGAACTTTCAATTGTACCAAACCAAATGGTTGGATATTCAAAAGTGCAAAATTAGCTGCGCAAAGTGAAGATTCTAGCTAATTTATCCAACAACTCTGAAACAGAGTGTTACATTGGTTTCATAATCCCAGGAACAACAATTTCAAACTCGAAAAATTCACCACTCACACACATATATATAAAAGAGAACTGTCCCCTCCAAATACTACTGTATTATTGACCAAAACTACACAAATCACTCAAAGATTAAAGCCCCAATGACATCAATTAGGCTTGCCATTCCTTCATACAAGTATAGTCCAATAGCGATTCCAACAAAGTTCAAACCTTCCTCCCCTCTATAAATTTAAAACATGAACAAAGAAGAAAACTTTTCGATCAAAGCAAACAAATTAAAAAGAAAATCACCAAATTCCTCCCAATTCTCTGGTCACCAAACACTCCACCAACTCAATCACCATCACAATTCTCCACCCCCATTTCCCACCACCCCTGACGTCCCCAACTGCATCGCTCTCGCCATAAATCTACAACCTCCCCGATCAAAGAAACGTCGTACAATCGCAAAAGCTGCAATAACTGGGCAACGGCGTGAAGCGGCCATGAGTGGGGAACAAAAGAGGAACTGGAACCATACCTAACTAGACATGGGAGCGTCGACGATCCGATTCATTTTGCTTTCGCAGCCGTCACTGGCGTCATTGGGGGCGGCCTCGAAGAGGAAGTCGTCGTCGTCGTCATTGTGGTTGAGCTCGCCGAGGCACATGGGGGGCGGTAGCGGAGGGAGGCCAAGTCACACAAGAGGCGGTGGAAGGAGGGGAGACGTACGCGGGAGCAGCAGTGGAGGGAGGCCGAGGCACACGGGGGCGGTGGCGAAGGGAGGGGCGAGGGCGGAGGCAAAGTGTAAGCGGCGGGGGAGGGTTGAGGCAAAAGAGGTGGTGGCAAACGGGTAGAGGGAGGGGCGGGGTATAGAGATTTTAGGTTTTAAAAATTATAATTCCACTATTACCCATGCGTAAATAATTTATTTATTAAGATACCTAGGTTATTTTCATCGTTTACACATAAAAACTAATTCTCCCCGATTTACGCTGATTTGAAATCGGCCAATTTGACGACCATTTTTTAAACTAACTGATTCAACCATTTTTTTTTTATCAAATGCGTTCCGATCTGATTTAAATCGGCCGATTCCGAGTGAAATCGGCCGATTTTTGCAACCTCCATTCACACTTTAACTATAGTTTTAAACTTCCTTTTTTCATTCCTAAAATTTTTCGAATCGACTCAACTTTGTAACTTGTCGAGTCAAAATTTATGGATGACTTCATACTAATTGATTTAGTAATTAACTCCTCAAGTCATGTCATAAAAATTATGAAAAATATTTTTTTAGATTAGTTAAATCAATATTTTAAAGTAATATAGATCCTATATTTATCAATTTTAAGTGTTAAAAGAGTAATTTATAAAAATTTCATACAAGCTTTTATTTACATAATTAGAAATTTAGTATAAATGTCTCAGAGTCAGCTTGGAGTCGATTCCCCTCCATAACATGTCTAGTTGAGTTTCGAGTTTGAGTTTTTAAACAAAAATTTTAAGTGGTGGTTTTAGTATCATTCAAGTTGTTACAAGACAAATCAGGTGAAAGTGAATCTAGTCATCAATATTAATCCTACGGTTATAGTTTCATATTTCAAAATTAGACAAAATTGCCGTCATCATCTAATCATTTTTTTAACATAAAAGTTTATTATTAATTTTAGCTTATATGTATAGGAGTATTAGCACAAAGAAATGCTAATTTTTTTATTTATTAAATTTGTTTATGAGAAACCTTTGCTATCTCCCAGTAATTCTTACTCTATTATAGGATCGCTACTTGAAGAATATATAATTAATATATTAATATTAGCTACATCCATATAATATATATATATATATATATATATATATATATATATACACACACTTATGCATATATGACAAGTCAATGCACTTCTTTTGAAAAATTATATATATAATACATTTGTGAGATGTTTCCTTCATTTGAGTGTAAATATATTATATCCATCGTCTCTCTCTCTCTCTCTCTCTCTCTCTCTCTCTCTCTCTCTCTCTCTCTCTTTCATTGCTATAAATAGATCTGAACGAACTTTCCCCTTTGAAGATTTGAGTTGTTTTTAAGTCTGTAAGCCTTACGCACTGTTGGACGTAGTTATAGATATGCCCATCAATTTGGAGCGTCGAATCAAATCAATGCATGCACTTGAATGCTAAATGTAATTATGTAGGATTATTAAAGTAAATAGCCATACATGAATGTTGAATGTGAGATACTGTATAGCATTGAATTAAAGCTGGGCATGAACAATATTTTAGTTAAAAGAAAGAAAACTTATGTTTTGTTTATAAACGAAGCCTAGTAAATATAGAGCTAAATATCACTAAGTAACATTGAGACTTTGGAATTGAGGCTGTGAACAATAATTCTTCTCTATTTGTGAGAAGGATTACCATTCCACTGTTAGGTAAATAAACTTATAATTTAATTCAATCGTCACACAATAATTCCAACTCTAGATGTGGACTACAGCTTAAGTTGTCACTTCTACTGTGTCTATGCCGGAAACTTGCGGGCCATAACACCTAATTTTTAGCAGATAAGTGAGCCTATCGTAGCAATCGGCATTAGGAAGAAGAAAGATGTTATTTGTCGTGGCTTCTCTTGCATTATTTTACAGGTCCAAGTGTTCATGAAACTTATTTAAATTTGGCTTCTCAATAAAAGGATAATGTGATCAAGAATTGACGGACTTATTGAAGATTAGGCCTGCAATATTAGATATGACACTTAAAAGTTTGGATTGGACTAAGCCACCTACAATATTAGAAATGACGCTTAAAAGTACATTAAAAATTTGGATTGGACTAAGGCACCTACAATATTAGATAAGACACTTAAAAGGCATTGGACGTGTTGATTTCTTGGGAGTGTACATCCCATGTGAAAACCAGATGGGCATGTTCGCCCCTTTAGGCCACTTCATTTTTATACTACAAAAATGTCCTTTCGCAACGGTAAGCACTTTTTCTTTCTTTGAGTAAAAAAATAAAAACTAAATTATTTTTTCTGCATACAACTTTTTTTTATAAGTGTGTTTATTATTATTTTTTTGGAGAAAGCAACACGACAAGATTTTTCCGATAATTTTTAAAAATAAAAAAATTAATATAGATATATAGGAGAGTCGTAAAGATTGATTAATATAGATAAAACTTATCCCGTAGAAATTATTACGCAAAGATTTCGCCTAAATATTGAATAGCCATTTAGGCTGTGTTTTCCAAGGCTTTTTTTCCCAAGGTGACTGTTGTGGATTGGTTTGACACATGTTTCAATGGGCCCCTTGTTAGACTCTCGAGGACTATTTTCCTAATCCACCTTAATCTAAAGAACAAATATCACTTAATTACTGGAGTAATTAACCAATTCAACACGTAGTCTCCCTAACTAAGTCAATTCACTTTGCCCCTTCCTTTCATAAAAACATCATTTTTTTCCCTTCAAACTAACACCGATGTGGTAGACTCATTTAATAGATGATGTAGAAATGCTACACTGCAAATAAATTTAATTAAAAAAATAAAAATAATAAAAGATATAATAACTATATAAAAATGTCATCGTTTCCTTATTAGGTTGTTGTATACATTTATTCAACCCTTACGCAGTATGTAATAAATAATACAAATATTTTACATCTCGCATAAAGATTAAAAAAAGGCCATAAAGAAATTTAAATAAAATAGTAATTTATTTTATTTAATTATTTTGTATATATTTTAGTATATTATTTCAATAAAATTGTAATTGATTTTATTGAATTATATTTTGCTTGTGGTCTGTATTTGTTGATCTGAGTACACAAATATAAACATGCATCAAATTGAGTTGTTAGACTTTAGTTGAGTAGTTGATTTCGATGGAAGTTATGGAGTTTGATCTCGTTATAGATGAGATAACATGCTTAGAACTTGGACCACAAGTCTGTTAGGGTTCAATTCTCAGATTTATCACCCTATTATATCGTTGTTTTGATTTTCAGATTACAAGACATGTGTTATTGGATTACACTTAGTACGAGTCATCTTAACATATTTTTATTTAAGTGATTAATAACCCTCATATTGTTTTTTAAAATATTTATCCACTTCAAGTTGTCTTCATGCCTATTTATATAATTCCTTTCCTAACTTTACATATAGTTTTTATATGATATTTGAAAACTGAGAGTTGATGTATTTGACATTGGATATACTGTGAGAGGATGCAAATGCAAGTCGTAAAAGGCTATGAATTGGTGAATGAGTCATTCTAGTCCCGAGTGATCCTGTCATCTCTACGTCTTTAGCTTCATTACACCCGGAGAGCACATGGACTAGTTGGACAATGTTTTATACAACACATATATAGTTATGCGATATTAGAGGAACTGGAGGCACCTGCCTAAGAGTACTTGGTCTTTGTGCTCTTGACTAGCAGTGATGTAAAGGTTTGAAGAGGGCTACGGATGATTTATTTCCGATAGTGGCATTATTGAGAGTGGCATAGTTTAGTAGCATGGGATGCTCCTCTAGCTCAAGTGAGGAGGCCTCAATGTAGATGCCCTTTGAGTATTCCCATGGAGTTATACAGATGGTTTTGCTTCTTTGTGGTAGTACGGAGCTCCCACTTGCCAGGCTATCTTGATTGCTTTGGGATTGGTGACATTTGTTGTTGATATTTTTCCTATTATATATATGGGCTTAGTATTCCTTTGAGTTGATCCACCATAAATGGAATCACAAAAAGTTGTAATACACACTTGTGCTCAAAATGCCCCTTGTTTTGTATCTTTTATGTATTTTGTTGTATTTGATGTGTGTTTATATGCATTATTTGATGCATATGAGATCTTCTTAATCACTGATTTTGTATCAGCAACTTAGATATGATAGCAGCTCTCAAGATGAGATGCTCAAATTTCAGATTCCATCAAGTACTTTTAGTGTGCTTACTCCATTTATCTACTTGTCTACATCTAGTTCTTTGTAGGTATTTGATGTTATTTGTCATGTCATTGCACATAATTTCCTTATTAGATTGTTACATGCATTCGTTCAACCCTTCATAATGAGTGTTTGGTTGCACATCTACTCATCGTCTTCAATTCTCAAGAAGTATTGAGGGTTGATTTGATCTGCTTTTAGTTGGAGTATTATAGATTAATCGATTTATACATGACTTGACTTGATCATAACAATTCATGTATGGTTCAAAAGTGAAGTAGATAAAGGTTGTTGTAGTTGGTATTAAAGCCATGTCATAGTTGATTGAGATAAAAGACTCTTATGAGCTAATTGTGTGGAGCTATACCTAGTTAAGCCGATAAGCATCTTTTGATTATTCATCAATCTCTCATATTTATACACAGTCTAGTTTGCATGGATTATAATTCAGTAGTTGCAGTTATAGAGGAGTTGTGAGATAGATTAGAGATAAAGGTTTGAGTGGTTGCAAGAAGGAATTTGACATACACATCATGTCGGGTTCAAAGACAAACCTCCCACCGTTGTCTATACTAGGGGTTCAAATTAGTCTGAGTGTCCATACTTTAGGAGTAAGTCCACCATATATTAGAAGTACTTAGAGCACTTGGGATCATATCAGGAGAACTTGCTTGTATTTTTACATATCACCACTATAGTCCTTATCTTGGGACCTAATGTACATTGTAGGACGACATGGGCTAAGGTGGCACATGTGCGGCAGTTGGCTGGTGAGATACCAGCAAAATTAGTGAACACATGGGCATGAATATAACTATATATTGGATAGATTGATTAGACTGCATCTAGGTAGACATAACACATTCAGATCCTTGGCTTTGAGATAGATCACCTTAGCGGAAGCTACAACTTTATTAGCAATATTCTTGGAGCATAAAGACCACAGATGAGAGTTAGACAGATGAGCTTTAGGATGGTTCACTTTCGTGAGATAACAACAATGGATGAGGATGAGTAGTGATGATAGCTTGCCTTCCCTATTGGCATTTCACTGCTTCTTTCCCTCCCACTAGGTTAGGAGACCACCTTGATAGCCCTCTAACCACACTCCATTAAATAGAGGCATTAACACAACATAGAGGACTGACAAGACTACATCAACTATTAGGTTGGAGATTGGACAAGATTTGACCAAACCAGTGGGTCATAGTTCAGTGACTCCCATTTGAGGATCAGTTAGTACTAAGAGGATGAGCCACCCTTAGACTTTAGGGAAATCCGCATGAGCTAAGCACTGTCTAACCATCTTGAATGTTGCCACTTTGATTCAAACTCCCTAGGATCATACACACATGTTTTAGTAGCTTGAGCCGAGTTAGTGGTGTAACCACCCGACCCAAAGTGCAACGTAATGGGCCTAAGTCATTTCTTTAAAATGGTTAACCCAAGTTAAAGATCTATAGTCCATTCCCACTTATAAACAGGATCTTTTCCATATAGGTATGAGATGTGGGACTAAGTTGAGGGATCTCACAATCCACCCACCTTAGGAAATTTTGTCCCCGAAATGCCTATACTTGGCCCGTTGCTAGCCCCAGCCCATGACCTTTCTGGTCCGTGACTAGCAGCCTAGTCAACGTCCCTAGTCCAGCCCACCATCTAACACAGAACCAGGTTACTCTGATACCACCTGTAACGACCCGACCCAAAGTGCAACGTAATGGGCCAAAGTCATTTCTTTAAAATGGTTAACCCAAGTTAAAGATCTATAGTCCATTTCCACTTATAAACAAGATCTTCTCCTAGTAGGTATTAGATGTCAGACTAAGCTGAGGGATCTCACCTGTAACGACCTGCCATTTTTCACAATATTGTGGGCCTAGCTGGCTAGGCATTACTCAAAATTATACCAAACTAACCCCGTAACGACCAACCCTAACCGCTCTGGGCGTTACTTATATGTTATATGATTTCTATTAAAACCATAAGTATGACTCATTCAAAGTAAATTATGGTTAGTCAAGACATAATAATAATAGTTCCACAGTCTTGGATCGTTTCCCAAAGCCACATGTATAACACAAGAAAATAAAAGGAAGTCCAATTTATTATCTATTCTCCTACCCTGAGTTCGTAAAAGAACCACCAACCATACTTTCATTCTTCCTTAAGTGAGTTGAAATCAAACAATCTTGATTAGCCTACATACCCATGTCGGGATCAAGCTCAATGTAGTTCTATAGGCTCTCAGGTCATTCTGAGATTAAAAGTTTATCTCCCAGTTCATTCTGAGATTAGGTGGCCTCTCAGGTCATTTTGAGATTAGTCATTATTGACTGTCAAGTCCATTCTAACATGTCCATTATTGACTGTCAGGTCCATTCTAACATATCCATTTTTGGCTGTCAGGTCCATTCTGACATGTCCATTATCGGTTGTCATGTCCATTCTGACATGTCCATTATTTGCTGTCAGGTCCATTCTGACATATCCATTATTAGCTGTTAGGTCCATTCTGACATGTCCATTATTGGCTGTTAGGTCCATTTTGACATGTCCATTATTGGCTGTCAGGTCCATTATGACATATCCATTATTGGCTGTCAGGTCCATTCTGACGTATCCATTATTGGCTGTCAGGTCCATTATGACATGTCCATTATTGTCTGTCAGGTCCATTCTGACATATCCATTAACAAAACAACTAAGAAATTCAAAGAATCCCAACAATTCTTGTCAATCGAAGGATGAAGCAAAATAGCACACCCACAACAAAACAAACACCCGACCCCAAAGACTCGCAGCAGTTTATACCAAGCAGTCGACAAGAACCCCATGCATAAGACGCTAGGGATCTAGCAACTTAGCAAGGCGTCCCCAATAAACCTTGCATGCAAGAATCCTAATGGAAACAAATAAGATGAGGGATGAAATACTCACGTAAAAATGGGGAGGTCGCCTGGGACGGAGAGGAGGCAAGAAGAATTTGACGGTTAGGAAAAAGTTTTTTTTCCCCTCCTCAATGATCCCCTCCTCCTACATATATATACACTTCAACCTTTCCCTCCATTAAATTCTCATACCCCATCATCCATAAGTATTTCCTAAGTTCAACGAGCCCCTTTATTAATTCTCACACCCCATCATCCATTCATGAATAGGTATTTTCTAGGTGACCTTAAGTCGAACCATGACCAGTTGACTTGATAACCAACCATATTTGTTCATCAATATTTATTTCATAATATTTAGGTTCGAGTCTTGTAATAAAAATCATGGTTTTTACAATCTCCCCAACTTAGAGATATTTCGTCCCCGAAATATTATAACAGCAAGATGATAAGCATGATTAATTATATCTTCAGGATCTCACGTTGTTCCTGTTGTTGCTTCGGAGGGTGACGACAGTCTTTTATTATGTGTCCCATCCTGCCGCAATTGTAGCATCGACGGGGCTCGTTGCACTGCCCGGAATGCATCTTGGTGCAATTTTTACATCATCTATACAGAATCTCCTCAAACTTCCTTTTGAGGTTTCCATCTACGTTCCCTTGGTAGTTCTACTACTGTTGTTCTGCGGACCCATTTGAGCTACCCCCATGGTTGGCATGCTTGTGTTGCGTGGTAGTCTTCCCCTGTTTCTTTGAACGATCATGCTCAAATACCAACTCATGAGTCGTGGCTGCATTGATCACCTCGGTTATAGTGCCCCTTGACGCCGTAACAGCCCTACTCCTCAATTCAGGTGTCAACCCCCAGAAGAATTTATCCGCCCTAGCCTTGTCAGATGCCAGAATCCTAGGTGCAAAGCTTTCCAACTGCAAGAATTTCTTGGCATATTCCCGAACCGAATCGTCCTTCTAAGCTAGGTTGGCGAACTCCAGTGCTTTCTTTTGGACAACGGGCTCTGGAAAATATTGTCCATTGAAAATGGCCACAAACTCCGCCCACGTGATGGAAGAAATCTCACATCGATGGAATGTAGTGTTTTCCATGGATTTCCACCAGTAAGATGCTTCCTCCTGAAGCATGCATGTTGTCAACCTCACTTGGTGGCAGTGTGGCACAGATAGAGCCCTAAAAGCTTTTTCGGTAATGTCTATCCAGCTTTCGGCCTTCATTGGATTAGTCCCTCCAATGAATACCTCAGCTCCATTCTTCCAGAATTTTTCCACAGTGTAGCGATCACTGTCCTCAACTGGTGGCAACACTTGTTGGAATATCGGTGGGACTGGGTTTGGTAGCTCCCCTCTTTCGCCCGGGTTAGCTAACCCTACCCGCCCTTGGTCACTTCCCTGACCATCATCCGGGGTGATTCCAGGATCCGCTGCTGAGTTTGAGGCTCCATTCCCTGTTACCACTCCCGGTAGCCGCTGAACAATATTCTGAATCACAGAATTTGTATTTTCTGAAGCCTGTGCTAGTCCTTGTATGGCCGTTAGGATTTGGGCCAATACATTCTCTGTGTTCGGACTTGATGGGGTAGATCAGGTAGTCTGTCTACGAGTGCCTCCCATCTGAAACATCGAACCATCTTGGTTCATTTATACATTCTTGTTTCAGTTTTTACTTAGGTTTATTAGCGAAGAACTTTGTTAATTAATAACATAACACAGTGGAAAAAGATAATTACTGGACTTTTCAATAAGGTACTTGAGTCATAAAATGTGAGCTTGTGGAAACTTGGCTCTGATGCCACCTGTAATGACCCGCCATTTTTCACAATATTGTGGGCCTAGCTGGCTAGGCGTTACTCGAAATTATACCAAACCATGTAACGACCAGCCCTAACCGGTCCGGGCGTTACTTATATGTTACATGATTTCTATTAAAATCATAAGTATGACTCATTCAAAGTAAATTATGGTTAGTCAAGACATAATAATAATAGTTCCACAGTCTTGGATCGTTTCCCAAAGCCACATGTATAACACAAGAAAATAAAAGGAAGTCCAATTTATTATCTATTCTCCTACCCTGAGTTCGTAAAAGAACCACCAACCATACTTTCATTCTTCCTTAAGTGAGTTGAAATCAAACAATCTTGATTAGCCTACATACCCATGTCGGGATCAAGCTCAATGTAGTTCTATAGGCTCTCAGGTCATTCTGAGATTAAAAGTTTGTCTTCAGTTCATTCTGAGATTAGTCATTATTAGCTGTTAGGTCCATTCTGACGTGTCTATTATTTACTGTCAGGTCAATTCTGACATGTCAATTATTGGCTATGAGGTCCATTATGACATATCCATTATTGGCTGTCAGGTCCATTCTGACATGTCTATTATTGACTGTCAAGTCCATTCTGACATGTCTATTATTGACTGTCAGGTCTATTCTGTCATGTCCAATAACAAAACAACTAAGAAATTCAAAGAATCCCAACAATTCTTGTCAATCGAAGGATGAAGTAAAATAGCACACCCACAACAAAACAAACACCCGACCCCAAAGACTCACAGCAGTTTATACCAAGCAGTCGACAAGAACCCCATGCATAAGACACTAGGGATCTAGCAACTTAGCAAGGCGTCTCCAATAAACCTTGCATGCAAGAATCCTAATGGAAACAAATAAGATGAGGGTCGAAATACTCACGCAAAAATGGGGAGGTCGCCTGGGACGGAGAGGAGGCAAGAAGAATTTGACGGCTAGGAAAAAGTTTTTTCCCCCTCCTCAATGATCCCCTCCTCCTACATATATATACACTTCAACCATTCCCTCCATTAAATTCTCATACCCCATCATCCATAGGTATTTCCTAAGTTCAACGAGCCCCTTTATTAATTCTCACACCCCATCATTCATTCATGAATAGGTATTTTCTAGGTGACCTTAAGTCGAACCATGACAGGTTGACTTGATAACCAACCATATTGGTTCATCAATAATTATTTCATAATATTTAGGTTTGAGTCTTGTAATAAACATCATGGTGTTTACAAGTGGTAGACATCGTAAGAGAGATATAGACATGTGGAGCTAGACGTCATGCAAGGGTCAGCATTTGGTTTACTATTCACATGTTCAAGATCAGACTTTAAGTGACTTTAGCACTGGACCAGCACTACCATTCGTGATGAACACGCTTTAGGAACCTGAACTGACTTAATAGTAGCCATCATAGGAGAGAGACATACATGCGAAGCTAGACATCATACTAGAGTCAATTGTGGGTATATGATTCATATGCTTGAGATCAGACTTTTAGCACTACCACCATTTGCGATTACTACCATTCGATCAACATTACCACTTTCTTTGATGTACTACCCATATTTTTTAAAATTAGATAGTACTAGCCAGTTCAACCCAGTATACTGTGTAAAGCTGGTCTGGTTTGGGTTATCACATCGAGTTGCAGCGAACCCTGGTTTTTTCCAAAACCGGTGTACCTCCAGTTTTGAAAACCATATGGTTCAATGTTGGACCGGAATTATTGGGCTAGGTGGTTCACCGCAAGGGTTAGGGTACCAATGGAAGTGTTGATTTTTTATAGATGGCTAGCTCCAACCCTTCTTGGGCGATGTAAGACTAAATACTTTGTTTGTAGTGGCATATAAATAAGACTTTTTAAGCTGAAATGGGCATGGAAGGAAGTCTTGCACCAGTGGCTAGTGCGTCACATGGCTGCTCCCAACATAAGGATCTTGCAATCTTAATTTTTGAGTTTCTGCTTTTAAAATGAGTACAACATCCATATGTAATTTATTTGCCAACTAATTTTACACTAAAGTGTCAATTAATTAAAGTCTAAATTGAATCCAACAATAAACCTTTGGCTATTAATGTTTTAAAAAATAATATAATTGATAGTGTGTAAATGAGGGATGATGCAAAATTAAAAAATATTTTTGATTGAAAAAATATGAATATGACAAAAAATTTAAAACTATGGCAAAATAAATTAATATTAAGGTTTTTAAAATGTACATTAGTATGGGATGATAATAAGTCTATTTGTATTGAATAAAATTATTATGGACTTATAAATATAAACATTCTATAAATAGATATTAATTTCATATATTTTAATTTAATATAATATATTTAATCCCGTTAAATCCGGTTTGACCCGGTTGAACCAACGATACCACTTACCCACAAAAATTCGATATGGTCTCTAGTAGCGTATTTAAAACTATGGTACTACCAATGACTGAGTTGCACTACCACTGTATGATTGGCACAATTATTGATCGAGTTGTATGACCACCATCCATGATATGCAGCCACCATTCGAATGAGAATTGTTGGTGTCTATTGTATTGCACATCTACTGACCAAGTTATGCAACTAGTGTGGTAGACAAGGTCGACTAATTACTTGCCTTACTCCATAGAAAGATAGCTACTTGAGGGCTTCCCTTGTCTTGCCTAGCAACAATGCCTTCCTAGCATTCAGAGCCTATTAAACTAGAGGTGGAGACATGGCTTAGCCACAGTAGCATCAGTAGAGTAGATTAGGAATTGGGTACATAATTTAGTCATAGTGGCATCAATAGAGCAAATTTGGGATTGGATATATAATTTATTCACGGTGGGGTCAGTAGGCTAGATGAGAGTTGGGAGCATTGGGGTTGTTTCTGAGATGATAACATGGAGATTATTCTTACCAGCTACCTTACATACCATAGCCTCGGCCCTATACCCTTGGGTCAGGTTGGTATTGCATGGTTGCTTGATCAATTAGTATTGGTGAAAACCTTGAGATGGATAATGCATGAGCAGAGTCAGAGAGCAAGTGATAGAATTTTCAGATGGGATGACCACACTGGTCAGATTGATAAGCTGCCTCATCGATACATCCCATATCCAGGAGATGAAAATATGACTATTATGAGAAGATTAGACATGCAATACAACTTAGTCAAAGTTTGGCCTAGCCAAAGAGGGGGTATGACTCATGCTAGAGTCAAGGGGATAGGATAGTTGGTTAAGTGAGGTAGTTCCTTTAAAGAGTGGTGACTTGTGCTTCACTACCATGATTAGTGTTCTATGCCTAGAGCCATAGAGCTGACCTTTAACCAAAGTAGAAAAAGTACCTTTCGAAGTGTCGATTAGAGTTGCAATGCAGGTAGCTAATTGTAGAACAATTTTGAGGCAGAGCTTCACCCGAGCTTTTACAATGACATTCAGAGAGAGACTTCAACTCATCTAAGACTATGCTAACTAGATATAGAGATCTCAATGTATTCTCTTCATAATTGATTACCCTACTTGATAATTTATCATAACAGTAGTAGTCATGTAAGTTAAAATTAGTACTAAAAATCGGTACAAGGCAGCCAATTGCACATAACAAAATAACGAACGAGACAAATGTTAAATCTCAATATGTGTCCCTGTGGATTTAAGGAGAGATATTGGATTTTAATGGCACTTGAATCGTGCCCCTAGAGTAGTGCATTACTAGTATTCTTATTGAAAATGCATACCTACTATTAGCCAATTGGACTAGAGCCACTTAGGAACCATTTTTAGAAAAGTCATTGATTGACTTTTCCATGGAGTGCACACTAATAATAGAGTGCAATCACGATAATCTCAAAGACATGTCCATGGACTTACCGAGTTTCTTACCACCTACTATTCTTCACAAAGATTTTAGTACCATTCACACATATACCCTTCCACTACTACTGATTAAGGTGAATCGTGCCCCTAGAGTAGTGCATTACTAGTATTCTTATTGAAAACACATACCTACTATTAGCTAATTGGACTAGAGCCACTTAAGAACCATTTCTTAGACAATTCATTAACTGACTTTTCTATGGAGTGCACACTAATAATAGAGTGCAATCACGATAATCTCAAAGACATGTCCATGGACCTACCGAGTTTCTTACCACCTACTATTCTTCACAAAGATTTTAGTACCATTCACACATATACCCTTCCACTACTACTGATTAAGGTGATATTCCAATTAGAACTTTCTTAGCTGGACAAGTTCCTTCTAGTACACCATATGTCATGTAAGGGTGAGATGCTTACCAATTAGGATTTTAGATGAGTGTGACCAGCCTTCTACGAGTGGCCAGACTTTACTTTGATCTGCAAATATCAGATAGAGTTTAGTTTTTTGCCTTAAGTATCTTTACTTAGTGCTGACAGCCTTTGAAGGACAACTACCCTCTAGACTATAGTTCAGTGACTTTATTCTTGCCAATGTATTGGCTTCTATAATTGAGTCCTCTTATCGCATGTTGATGGAAAATATTTTGGGTATAAAATTTTTATAAGGAGGAGAGATTGTAAAACCTCAATTTCAGCTGAGGGTTTTACCACAAGTAGTTTTATCTGGCTTGGGTGAGCGTTGAGTCGGTTTGGTCAATCAAGCTGTAGTTCAAGTTAGTCTAGATTTTAGACCTTGTATGTGTGCCAAATGAGGCTATATGTGTATATCATGGAGGTTGAGCTTGCCTGTGATACAATTGATGGCACGAGATGTGCATGAGAATGCCGAATGGTTCAGTGTATTTGCAAGACATGCATATTATTTAATCACTTATGTATTTACAAGACATTAATCACTTAGGCCATCTTTGCATTTAGCATACATGTTGGGGTTTGTGGGTTAGTTAGATAGCTTCTAGATGCAATGACGTTTAGTGGATGCGAAGCTTTCAATAAATCACCTTTGTCTTAACTCGCGTCTATTAGTTTAATTTCATTACTCTTATTGTTTGTGATAGTTTATATCCTAGTTAGAACGTTGTAAACCCTCACATTCAATCTATTTGGTCTCATCCACACGTTGAGCACTTAAGAAAGTTGTGTGGGAAGCAATGAACACAAAATCATTCAATTTTGGTGGCCTGTTTAACCTTATATATAGGGTTAATTGGCTATTTTTACCTATTTATAATGAATTTTGCCCACGTTTTCCCTTTTTATTTACCTATTTACCTTCCATACGAGATTACATATTTTTCAACCTAATTTCTCCCCTATTTCAACCTCTCCTCTAGGTAATTGAAGGCCAGTGAGAGATTCCTCTTTTCTATTCATTTCATCTCATTTTTCATGCTTATTTTTATTGAGATTTTTAGAATTAGTCTTGGTTTTTATTTGTTGCTTTTAATTGATGCTGTTGATTTCTATCTTTTTCATGTCTTTCTTGTATTAGATAGTTAGTGGTTGCTATTATCCCCCTCTTATTATTCTATGCAGATGTTTGTTGTATTTCTTCTATACATAAGGTTCTATTAATTGGGTGTTTTAATATTAGTTCATGGTTCTATATGTTTGATAATTGTTATTTGATGTTGGGCTTAACCTCAATTGTCTAGTTAGTGATGATTTATCCCTTGTTGGAGTACGTGTTCACCTAGGTGTTCACGTTAGTATTTAACATTTTCTTGTAGGAGTAGTAGTGTTGGTACAAACTTATGCGAGCATGATCGAGTCTTAACCCATGCATGCACTGTAACCCAAGCCCTGCACCCAAAAAGACTTTGTCCATGTTTGTTACCTGATTAACAGAAAAGAAATAGGAAGACGAATGTAAAATCCGTGACTCGAGTCAGAGTTTTACGTTTGCGAAGGTTAGCGTCAAGTCAGTTTTATGACACATGTACCGAGTCGAGGCTGGCTGTGTGTTATAACCAATAAGGGTCAAATATACCGGAGTATATGATAATAACGTTAGAAAAATGATAAGAAATGAGTTATCAAAGTATATGAGAATATGCCAATTATTTTTTTTCTATGTATTTGATCGTAAAATTATTTTTAGGCCAAATAACTCATTAGGATGTGTTATAAAGCATGTCATTCTGATGTTATTGAGTGTATTATATTTTATGGTATTTTTTTATATATTTTTGGATTTTTTGTAAGAATTTATTAGGAGTTAGTTATTATTTTTTACTCGAGTCGGAGTTAAGAATAATCATAGCCCCGGCGATGTAGAGGCCAGACACGTTTGTCTCAAAACATCAACACACGTCACAATCAAGGTCTCGCCCCACCTGCAAATCATGCTCATCATATTTTGTTCATTTTCGTCTTAGCATAACAAATCATTTCTAAACATTTACAACTTTTCCCCATAACATTTCTAGAACATTTTTAAAACAAGTTCAAACATTTTTATCAAGGCATACGAGCCTCACGAACGAATTCATATATCCACAACATCATTCAAACTACATCACATCATATGCAAAAGTCGATGCTGCACCTGGTATGTATGTGCAATGCAATCGCTACTCCTTCGTCAAGGCCGACATGTTCCATTCATATTCCTCACCTATATATATAATAAGAAAATGTCAGTAACAATTGTCACTGGTTTGGAAATAACTAATATCAAACTAAAACATGAGAGCTAACTCTCGTAGAAAGAAACAATCATATATCTTCCTCAAAACTCTCATAAGGGCAACTATAGAGGAGACATTGAGCAGCTGACTCAACAACGTCCCGATCTAATAGTACTGTGCCACTCTCAGCAATACTTTTCTACTAAGCCCTCTCTGAACCTCCATATTTCTCCTGGCTTTGAGCACGTAGGCCGAGTACTCTCAGGCATGCGCCTTCAATACTCTTTGAACCATGAGTCCAGACACACATTGTACTTAACAGTACCTGTAAACCTCTACGTCCTCTGGGTGTGAGGCACTCAAACGTTGAGTTATCAAGATCCTTCGGGAATTGAACAGTCTGCTCACTAGTCTAGAGCCCACTTTGACTAACACGTGCACCCACTCATGGTACATGCGAGTCAATTCACCTCCTTTTGTCTCATTGAAAACTCAATAAAAACTATTTATAGGGCTAGGTCGGGATTTATTATAATAGTCCCGAAGGCAACTTAAGGTAGATTTTATTTTCTAAAACGTACTCGAGGGATCTCATCCTCGAGGGTTATTAATTCCAAAGAAAATAATCAACTAGATGAGCCATGTTAGGTGGGGTTCGATAAATCATCTACCTGACACGTCCGATAATCTAGAAATCAAATCACCGATAGAATGAAGCGATAAAATCTGAGAAGCATATCCTAACAGACCTGATAAAAGCTTCAAGCGTGTCCATGCGCCTAGGCAGCAAGCTCCTACTTCGTACATACACATTAAAAGTAAATACTAATGCCCGCTCATAATGCATACACAACCTATATCAAACTCACATTACCCATCCATCAATTAACACACATCAATAATAATCAATATAAGTTTTCCTACTCTACATTGCATTAGATTATAGTACTCATTTAGTTTACCTAATTAATTCCTTAGCATTCATTTTAATATCACACAATCACACGTATTCATATTTTTATTAACATAAAAATATCTAATAGATCAATCATTCAATCCTGGCATCCTAACATGCTATACTAATAATTATTATCTTTAAATAATTATTTTAAAACAATTATAGCTTGCCTGTCGTTGGCAGTCGGTGATGGTTAGGGCTTCATTGCGAGATTCTAGGCTTGAATTTGACATTCGGAGGCGTCTGAAGTTCGATTGGGTTTGATTGGATGAGCTTGGTGAAAGATCAGGCAAATTCTAGCAAATTTGATTTTTTGGTAGTTTTCGACGGTTTTTCGACCATTGTTCCGATAGGGCAATAGGGGGTAAGGTTCAGCACCGGCTCAGTGAGCTTGACCCAATGGTGGTTTGGTAAGGGCGGCTGTGGCGGCGTGACTGCTGGCAGCGGCGGCAAGTTCGGCCGGGGCGATCGGTCACTTCAATCGAGCCCATGGCCAGCCTAGACGGCGGCGCTAGGTAGGGGGAAACGTCAGGGGCATTAGGAGTGGCAGCACAATCATGGGGTGTTTTTGGCATCGCGGTGTGTGGTTGAGATGACTTGACGACAGCACGGTGGGGTTGGGTGGTGTCGATCAGCGAACGGTGGCCAGGCAGCTGTAGTGACAACAGAGGGGCGACGGCTAGGGTTTGGGGGGGGGGTGAAGAAGAGAAGTGTTGGGGAGAAGTGTCAGGGTGATCAGTGGCAAACTCGTAAATAAAACTTGACTCGATACGAACTCGAGTCAAGAATAATAACTAACTTGTAAAAAATCTAGAAAAATCAAAAAAAAATCCCATAAAAATAAAACAAACATCATAACATCCAAATGACATGTTGTATAACTAATAACCCACCCAAATACAATCTAATGCATCCTAATGCATTTTTTGGCCTAAACTAATTGTACGGTCACAAACTGAAAAAAAAAAAAAGCAAAACCATCAATTGTATACTCTCATATCTACTGATAACTCAGCCTGCTTATGCGTATCTGATGCTATCATTGAATACTTGGGTATACATGAACCCTCATAGCACTTGCACACGGTAGGCCTCGGCCCAACTCACGTGTTCTAAAAGCTGAACTGACTCGAACCATAGTCAAACCGACTAGTTAACAACTATAAAACCCTGACTCGAGTGGTGGGTTTTACACTGACTCAGCCGCCGACCGCGCCACTCTGCCATTGCCATCCCTTCAACCCTGATGACCCTTCCTCCGCCTGTGCTACCGCCGGACCAGCCTGAGAGCCAATCGGGCAAGCTTGGGCATTCTAACTAACCCACAGCCGCCAACAGTAACCATCACCATCACCGTTGCCCTTGCCCCCACCTTGGTTGTGTTGAGCTTGCCGAGCCACAGCCCCATCCATATTGCTGGAAAAGTTGTCAAAAACCATTGAAATGCAGTCAAAAAACTAGATTTGTCGGAATTTGCTGAAAATCGCCAGATTTTCTTTGAATTCATCCCGCCAAATCCGATCAAACTACGGATGCTGTCAGATGCCAAATTCGAGTCACAAAATGTGCAACCAAGCCCTAATTGTTGCCGATTGCATATAACTCGAGGTATAATTACCTTCAACCTAATTAATTAAAATTGATAATTATTATCACAACGTGCTAAGATTTGGTTGATTGACATGATGGAGTGCTTTGATTGTAAATAAAAATGAATTTGTATGATTTGAATGATATAAAATAAAAGCTAGTTAACTGATTAGGTAAATTGAGTAGATGTTGCTAATTAAATATAACGTAATTTAGAAAAAAAATGGTGTTCATTGATGAGTTATTGTTTAGGATATGTGAATGCATCATTCAGATAGTGGGCTTTAGCTTTTAGATTTGATGTGTAGGTACGGAGTAAGAGCTCGCTGCCTAGGTGCGTGGACACAATTGAAGCTTCCACTAGGTCCGTTTAGGATTCGCTTCTTGTTTGATCTTTTATTCTATTGGGATTTGATTTAACAAGTAAGCAAGTGTGTTGAGTGGTGCATTTATTGTATCTCACTCCACACGGGTTATTTAGACGTATGAATTTTCGAATTAATAACCCTCGAGGATGAGATCTCTTGAGTTTGTTTTAGAAAACTCACATCTAGATCATGATGCATTGGGGCCTATTATATTATAATCCCTGCCTAAACCTATGAGTATAGAGTTTTTCTCTATTTTCCGGTGAGATGTGGGACAAGGGGAAAGTTGACTTGTGTGCACCACGAGCGATTGCACGTGCCTGTCAAAGCAGGATCTGGATTGGTGAGCTGACCATTCTATTCTCGAGGGATCCTAATAACGCACATTTTGAGTTCTTCAAACCTGAGAAGTATAGAGGATTACAAGTACTACAATGAAGCACATGTTTAGACTTGTGGATTCAAAGAGTACTGAAGGCGCCTGCCTAAGAGAATTCTCACTTTAATACTAAGGGCCATGAGTTATACGGAGGATGTAGAGGGTTTTAGTATAATGGATTCTTGAGTGTAGGATAGTTTAAAAATGCTAAGGCATTTGACGAGTCAGAGTGGGACATTGTTCAAGTCAAGGCTTACATCTTCTAAGTAGTGCCCTTATGAATGATTTTAATAAAGAAGTATATAATTAATTTTATTTAAATTAGAGTCACCTATCATGTGTTAGTTTGATTATTAGTTATTTCTAGACTAGTAATACTCATTACTGACTTTTATATTATATATATAGGTGAGGACTTGAATGATTGACCGCGAAGGAGCAACAATACAACTTACACACATATACCTACCAAGATAAAATGAAGAATGTGGTGTGATGAACTATTGTTAATGGTTATGGATATATATGCCGGAAAGTTTTATTGCAGGAATGTTACGAGAAAATCATGAAATATTTTGCTTGTGATTATTAATGTCAATAGAACTGAATAGGTTGATTCCGACTCAAAAGAATAAAAATGATTACGATGTGAATGTGACGTGGAAAATACCGTGTTTTAGAAATGTTTTATATATATATATATATATATATATATATATATATATATATATTGGAAATAATCACTATGTGTTGCAGCTTTTTTCCAACGGTTGGATTTTATCCAACGGTCGGAAATTAAAATTGTACCCAATTTTATCAAATCTCAACAAAGGAAGAGGAAGGGTAGAGCCAACATCACAGTGGGTAGAGGGCTTCATCCAATCCCACTCCACCTCCACGGCCCCTGTCTCCCTTAGGAGAATGCTGGCTGACGACATCCACACCAACATCACCATCAACGCCTCCGATGGCGGCTGCCTTCCTGCCCACCGCGCCGTCCTGGGCACGAGGTCGCCGATGTTCTCGAGCATGTTCTCCCATGACCTCAAGGAGAAGGAGCTCTCCACCATTGACATCTCCGACATGTCCACCAAGTCATGCCAAGTGTTTTGCAACTACACTTATGGAGACATCCACCCCGAGGAGTTCCTAGCACATAGGTTGGCCCTCTTGAGGGCTGCTGACAAGTACGACATTGCCGACCTCAAGGGGGCTTGCCATGATAGCCTGTTGGAGGACAATGATGCCAAGAATGTTTTGGAGAGGCTCCAGTCTGCATCTCTCTACTGACTGCCCCAGTTCAAGAGCAGCTGTTTGAACTATTTGGTGAGGTTTGCCAAGGTGTTTGATATCAAGGAGGAGTTCAATGCTTTCCTTCAATGTCCAAACAAGGAGCTCATTGCAGAGGACTTCCAAGAAGTTCTTGCTGCATGTAAAGGTTTCTGAGAAAACAGAACTGCTATCACTGTTATATTATGTAAAAATTGATTGCAGATGTACAAGATTTGTTTCTAGGTAGGATGATTCCATTGGTTTGATAATTTCATTGATTGTTCAATATTGTAGCGTGTGTATGTATACATATCTGTGTCAAAACTGCTGCTTGAATGTATGTGAGAGTGGAATTATGGTGAATGAAACTAAGATTCATGTTTCTAGAACTTAGGAATGACAAAATGCCATGCTTGTTCAATAACAAAATTGAGGTTTTTCCACGTGACGATGAAACTAAAAAATATGTTCTTGCCTACCAAACTTGTGAAAAAATGAATGCCATATGTAGTTGCAAAAAACTTGAAAGTAAAAGAATTTTGTGTATGTACATTTTGAAAATTTTCATAAGAAACAATTCTACAAAACTCCAAGTCAATATGTGTTATACGGTTGGACAATTAATTTTGTATATGCATATTTTGAAAATTTTTTGTATATTTATATAACTACAGTATCTCAAATTTTCATTAAATATTGACTAAGTAGGATCTCGATAGATTCGAACCACTATCCCTATGAGAATTTCTTAAGTGTTCTAATAATTTTAAACTAAAAATCCATCCACTCATTGAAAAAATATCCATCATAGTAAAGCATAGCTAAACGACATCGATTAGCAAAGTATCACTTGATAGTAATAAGAAAAATATCCAAACAGAAGTCCAATGCCAATTGAAAAAGAGAGATAATAACCTCATCTTGACCATAGGAATCTGCAAAATGTACAATCATGAGTAGTATCGCTGTAAACTTCAGCAAAGTCACCACCACACATAGAAAATCCTTCCGTGATCCCTGTGCTGCATTATCTTAGACATACGTGCACTTCATGAGAGGAAGTCTGGCATTGTTCCCACTACCTCCCAATTGATGAAAAAATCTTCATAAGCTTTTGGTTTGGTGAGCCTGATCTTTAGGCAGATTCTTAGCAACAATAATACGAGACTGCAGAGAAGTGATAAAATACATCAAAAAAAGTGCATTTTGTTACACGTACCCTTTCTTTCCATGTGAAAGACTGCCCTCCTGCTTGTTCCATCAAGAATGTCTTAGGGAACACCTCATAAAGAACACTGAAATAAAAAGTATCAAAATGCTAATGTGATTTACCATTGTGAAGTACCATCATCCTTAAACATATACATATAACATTGTTTTATGTTACCATTTTGCAGAACTTTGTTCACTGCCGAACAACTTGCGTCCTCCTCTGGGTGACACCTTTTCCAGTCGATTTGTCAAAACCTCTAATACTAGCTTGGATCATCTCATCAATCTTATACTCACAATCGTTAAGTGCATCACACTTTTCAGCCAGTAAATTCGATTTCTCGCTGTCACTGGTACTAGCATCGTCTAAACTCATCAAATCTTTCAGATAGCCAACAGATTCCCGAGGCTTTTCAATGCTGACGATATTTGGCAAATCCAAATCAAGCAAGGACATGTTTTTTCTTATCTACAAAGTAAAACCTAAACAAGAGGCACGGAAACGATGGAGTCGATTCCAATAATCTGATTATGAAAATGTACTGAGCTGTGCTAGCAACTGGTGCTTCTGATGCCGTCCACGAAGATCTGTACTTGTTTCTCTACTTGAGTTCGGCAGTGATATCATGTCTTGCTGAGTCCGTAAGCTCCGGGAAAATTCTGTCTATACGTTCACATACGAGCAAATGACCATTCAAAATTATATCAAATAATTAGCACTCGAGCAAGTTGCTTAAACGAGAGATGAAGTATGGGCGAACTGCAAACCTGCAGCAGCCATACCAACAAGCAGAAGGTTCCAATCATAAACGTCCACGTCAGTACTAATTCTGAAGAAAAGAAAAGAAAAGAAATGCAAGTCACTCTAATTAGTCCTTTACACTGGGATCCACTCATGTCATCTGCTAAATGAAGTGATATAAAGAAACTATTCCAATAAGCAAGTGCAGAAGATGGGCCACTTCAGGGAACTCCCAGATGTTTTGATGTATATTGATTGTATTTTAAATTCGAAGGAACAAAAAGACAATGAACAGTAATGACAAAAATATTTCCTGTAATTGTCGAGACAAATAAGAGCAAATAAAGTTGTTACCAAGCTAAGGTGTATTGTCCGCTTTTAGGTTCATTTGGCGAATTCGTCTTGTACCACGATCAGAAATCATCATTGCACATTTTGTCCTAAACTATCAATATGTCCCGCCTTTTTTGAGCACCCTCCAACAGTGGTAGTCACACCTAAAACAGCACAAAGAGATGCATACGAATTATAACAAGTATATCACAAATGCGACTCACTAGAACAAATACGAGAAAGTCTACACAATTTCAAGAAAAGCTCTGCTAACTTCTGAAAAAAAAAAAACTATATGGAAGCATCTTATAGAACCAATTTAAGTAATTAGTTAAGTGTGCCATTGGGGCACATTTAACCAACAATTTCTCGTTGATTATTGTTGGCTATTTTGGTTATAAGGTCTCTTGTTGCGTAGCTACTTGCATCTAAAGTCAGCAAATAAGCATAATTTTTAATGGGGGTATTTAAGTCCCCTTTCAGCTGTCTATAGAAACGCGAAGAACATTAGCCAATTTTGCCCAGCTAAGTTCCTCCCACTCATTCTCCCCTAAATTCATTTCCTAGTTCCTTCTATCTCCTTTCAATTGTCTATATCCATAGCGTACAACAGTGAAAGGTGAATGCAAACATGTAGCAGCACACTAAATTACACTCATACAACGCATCCAGATTGGATTAGCATAATGTGCAATGTTATACTGATCATTTACAACTTCAAGAGCAAATGCCAAAAAACAGTGCCGATGATACACATGACGAACAAGGGGAGCTAAGAAGAGAGATACCTGTCATTATAGCATGGTTCATCTGATCTGCAACATACACATTGCCTCGAGAATCAACTGCAAAGCACCACGGACGATCAAACTTGGCAGACGCAGCATCCCCATCCAAAAAATCCTTTAAGAGCGCAATGTTAAAGTAAATATTAAACAATCCCCTTCCTCCAAATGCAAAAAATGGAGGCAAAAGATCCAAAATTTATAGAGAGGAAATGATCGTATTCCCCATTTTCCGATTTCTTTATCCAACAACTCAAACTCAACAAAAAGAGCTACGCATGTTGATGTCACACACAAGACGCATTTCCCTACTCTAGCCCCTCCAGAGATGGAGCTCCGGACCCGTACCAATTGTAGTCGAGGACGTCACCGATGCCGTGGATGGAGACGGCATCGTTGTTGAAGTCGTCGGGGTGGGTGACGCAGGTGTCGAGGGTGAAGTTGGAGGGGTGGATGCCGGTGATGCTGATGGTGCGGTTGCGGAGGAGGGTGGGGAGGCGGTCACCGGGGCGGAGGCGACGAAGCTGGGCGAAGGTGAGGCTGCGGAGGATGACGTGGTACTAGATGACGGCGTGGTCAAAGTAGGCGCGGGGGTCGACGCTGGCGGGGACGTCGTGGGCTGTGGATGGAGGATATATGGGGAAGCACAGCCTGTACTGCAGCACAGACTACCCATATATATTTGTTTGTACAGATTCATGCATCTGCAGCGTGGAAAACTTTTGAGCCTCAGACTAGGAGAAATAGTCCGTGCTGTTCCAATATTACGGGAGGGGATCCGGGAAATTGTAGCCACTCATGATTACACGCCCCAATAATTGTGAAACGGAGGAAAATTTTAAAGAAGAGAAGGGAGAGAAGGAAGAAGCAGGAAGGAAGAGGAGAACTTGTCAGACGGATTGGCGCGAGTACCTGCAGAGCTTTGCTTTGATCGAAGTTGCTGAAGGTCCAGACCTGGCAACAAATGCTACCCTTTGCGGAGTTTGTCACCGCTGAGGTCTTGGGACTAGTAGTCTGAGAAATATTTTTGTTACTGGGGCACGAATGATACAGAGGTTTGGAAAAGGTTTAGAATGATTTATTCTTGAGAGTAAGACTAGTAATTTGTAACACCTTATTTTGGTTCACTTGTGAACCCAAATTGAAGATACTAGCGGCGACCTAACCATTCGCTAGTCTACTTGATTCGGTTAAGCCGAATCAGATCGAACTCTCGAGTGTATTAAGATAGCGACGCATGCATTCAATACATGGATAAGATGCTTTGAGGCTATCATGGCTTTAAATGCATGCTATGATATGCAATTAGGTTCAAAAAACATAGCAATTAGGTTCAAAACATAACAAACACGTGAAAAGTTCAAAGACAATAATTATTTTAAAACAAAACAGGCAAAGCCTCTTCTAAAAGTATAATAGGGGCCACCATATCAACAACAAGCAATATATAATAATAATAATAATATATAATATAATAATAATAATAATAACAATTAGCAGTGGAAAACATGTCAACAACATGATGTTTTCTCTCAATATTTCAATTATCATCACTTTCTTTATCTTCAATCGGGTCTCAACCCCGTTAGCTTATCTTGTTCATTTCAAATCATAGCAATATGACACACACAGCTCATTCCATTCAATCAAACATTAAGGCATTCATCTACAACCATTCACAGTAATTTATCAATCGCATTCTCATGCAACCTCGGTAGGGTATATCTGTGCAAGTTGCATTGATGCTCCTCTGCAGTCCTCGACAACGCTCAATTCTTAAGATTCTCACCTACATAGAATAATTGAAAAATATCAGTAATGAATATTATTAGTCCAGAAATAACTAATAGAGTAAACTGGCATAGGAGAACTGACTCTCTTGTTAAATGAAAGCATTCTTATACTTCTTATAGAAACTCTCATAAGGGCGCAAATTAGGAGCTGTCAGCCTTGGCTCGACAGCGTCCCATTACATCTCATCTCATTCTTCGGTACTTTAAAACTACCCATTGCATGAGAAAAATTAATTTCTATTCCTTCAGCCCTATACTTCCTATGTATCACTCCTGCCCTTGAGTACAGAGGTCGAGTGCTCTCAGGTATGTGACTTCAGTACCCTTTGAAACCATAAGTCTAGACATATACCTATAATCCTCCACACTTCTCCGAACTTGATGAACTCAAAGGTAGAGTTGTCAGGATCCCTTAAGAATGAAACAGCTCGCTCACCAATATAAAGCCCGCTTTGACTGGCACACACTTGAGAAACTATATATACATAAGCCTGGGTAGGGATTGTAATATAGTAGACCTGAAAGCATCATGATCTGGGTCTAAGTTTACAAAAACAAACTAGAGGGAACTCATCCTGAAGGGTTATTAGTCTAGAAATTTGCCCGACTAAATTATCCATGTGGAGTGGGATGATATAAATACACCATTCGACATGTTCACTTACCTATTAAAAATAAATCATGATAGAGTAAAGGAGTCAAATCAGAAATGAGTCCTAAATGGACCTAGTAAAAGCTCAAATCGTGTCTATGCACCTAGCAACGAGCTCTTATTCAATACCTACACATCAAAACTAAAAGCTAATGCCCACTATGATGCATTCACACATCCTATATTACACGCACATGAATCCATATTAGATTTTCTAGGCTACGTTACATTTAATTAATAATACATGCTTAATTTACTTAATTAGTTCCTTAACATTTATTTTAATGCAATTCAAATCACACAATTTATTTTTATTTATAATAAAAATATATATCATATCAATCACACAAATCCTAGCATATTGTACTAATAATTATTACTTTTAAGTAATTAGGTCGAAGTTAATTATACGTCACGTTATTGGCAATCGGTGACGACTAGAGTTTGTCACGCGGTTTGAGAGTCAAATTAGGCACTTGGTGGCATCCAAAGTTTGATTTGATTTGGCTTGACAAATTTGGGGAAAATCCGGCAATTTTTGGCGAATTTCAGCGAATCCATTTTTCAAGCGGTTTTCTAGTAATTTTCGGCAGCTTCCTAACGGTTTTCCAGCAACTTTTCCAAAGAGGCAATCGGGGCTATGGGTCAACACCGGCTCGGAGAGCTCGCCCTATTTTGGTGGTGGTGAGAGCGACAGTGGCAAAGATGGTCATCGGCGGTGAAGGTGAGTCAGCCGGGGGTTGGTTGCTTGTGTGATTGGCCTTGGCTGACCTTGGCAGCGGCCATAGTTATTGGGGAAATACTCCTGGGTGAAGGGGGAGTGCGTTGGCGGCACGGTGGTAGCAGAGTGAAGCGGTCTACAGGGAATGGGGGAAATACTCCTGGATGAAGGGGGAGTGCGTCGGCGGCATGACGGTAGTGGAGTGAAGCGGTCTGCAAGGAATCAGCACTAGGATGTGCAATGCTAGGGTGGGCGTCAAGGCATCATGGAGCCAACAAGGTTGGGGGTGGCACAACTACAACTCAGTAGTTGTCAAGGGCTTGGATCAGCGGCTGTGCGAGGGCCAGAGGGGGCGTTGACAACAATAATCTAGGCGGCGTCGGGGTTAGGAGAGGAAAGGGTTGAGGTGAAGTCTCAGGGGCAATTTCGTAGTTAAAATTTGATTTTACTCCGACTTAAGTAACAAATAATAGCTAACTCTTACTAAATTCCAAAAAAATCGAGAAAATATATGGAAATTTTTCATAAAATATAATGCACACCATAACGTCAAAATGGCATGTTCTATAACTAATTGCCCACTCACACTGCTATTTAACACGTCTTAAATCATTATTCGGCCCAAAAATAATTCCGTGATCAAATACATAAAAAATAATTGCATACTATCATATACTCTTATAACTCATTTCTTATCATCTTCCTGACGTTATCATCATATACCCGGGTACACTTAACCCTCATCACTTATAATGTACGGTTGACCTCGACTTAGCACATGGAGACTCAACTCGAATCGACGATTGAACCGATTGGTACGCTGTAAAACTCTAACTCAAGTCATAAGTTTTACATAATTGATATAGCTGAGAGTGGTATTGCTGAGTGGCACAATTTAGTAGCCTATTTGTGGGGCGCTTCTGTGGCTTGATCAGGGAGGTCTTTGAATAAGTGCCCTTTGAGTTTTCCTATGGAGTTATATATAAGGTTTTGTTTCATCACATGAGTTAGCTCCCACTTACTAGTTTGTATTAGTTATTTTGCGACTAGTAACCCTCGCTGCTAATATTCCTCTAAATTGAACCACCATTGACACACACACACATATACAAAGAGAGAGAGAGAGAGAGAGAGAGAGAGAGAGAGTTGCTACACACACACCCACACTTGTGCTTAGCGTGTTGCTTATTATGTTTCTTTTATGTATTTTTTTGTATTTGAAGTGTGTTTGTATGTGTTAGTTAATGCATATGAGATGTACATCCTCCCCAGTTTTGTATCAAAAACTCTAATATGATAGTATGTCCTTAGATGAGGCGCTCCAACAATTACATTTAGTATGCTTAGTCCCCTTTTTATGTAGTTTAATTTATCTAGTTCTTGTTGAGTGCTTGTTGCACATCTAATTGGTGTTTTCGATTCTCAAACACCTTGAGGGTAGATTCAATCTGTTTTTAATTTAAGTCTTACATATTAATCGATTTAGGCATTGACGTGACTGGATGGTAAGAGTTTTGATATGGTTCAAGGGTGGATTAGAGGTACGCTCAAAGTCATTTATACTAATTTTTTGCTACATAAATAAATCTTATATATTTGAGATAGTTATTCAACAAAATATAATAAAATTAAGGACAACTTTAATGACTCCTAAATCTCTAAAAATTATCAAAAACTCCTAATGCATAACTTGCGGGCATTAAACGCGAGAGACAATTAATGGGGGTAAAGTTCGATCAAACTCGAATTTGTTCCTATTTAACTTAGATTCGTGTTTAACTTGGCTCGAGTTAAGACTTAAGTAACGGGGAAAATATTATATATGGAAGTTCTTTATCAAATAAAATAAAATTTTCAAAATTATATCAAAGGTGACGACTACTTTACAAATTTTTGTTTGGATATAGCCATTTAAAAAGCGGACGGTAAGGAGGTTGGTAAAGCCTTCCAAATCTCAATTGGGGGAGATTACATCGGGTTTAAAATAGCGCACAAATAGTGAAGAGGGAACAAGCGAACTAGGGGAGGATGGGGGAAGTGGTTGATCTGAGCGGCGATGGTGGCGTCCTCAAGTCCATCCTTCGACACGCCAAGGCCGACGCCGTAGCTCCCTCCGACGACCTCCCACTTGTCGACGGTATTCCCCTTCTCCCTCTTCCTTCCCAGTATTCGATTTTTGCGCCGACGAAATATTATTCCCAAAAGAACGAAAAATAGCTGCAATTCACACCCTCATATTTGATTTTTGAAGTTGTGTTTTTTTTTAAATGAATTCTAAACCTGCACTTGCGAAAACTGTTATTTGATTTTTTTTTCTTTGAGAATTTTGAAATCTATTATTTATTAGATTATTATGGCGAATTCTGCACATAAACGTATAATTTGCTAAAATTGTAGGTAATTTTATTCAAGAGTTGCGTGATGAGTGGTTTTCTGTGTTTTTTAATTCTTATTGGATGTAGGCTACGCCATTCCTATTTTAATTGAAACTGATTCTCTTCTTATATGAGTTGGATAGGGTAATTTTAGCATTTGAATATGGGGATTCCAATTTAATTGGAACTGATTCTCTTCAAATATGAGTTGAATAGGGTAATTTTAGCATTTGAATATGGGTGTGAAGCCTTAAAAATACGTTTCTGGGGAAGATTCATCTTTGGGATGGAACAATTGCGGAACCATTTATTTTTTACTTTGGATTGGATAAGATTTGAGGGGCTCATTTTGTCCTCGCCCTGTATTGCATATACTATGTTTTGCAGTTAAAGTAGAGCGTTATTGAAGCATTTTGGATTGGAAATGAACAATTTAAACATGTTGCATCATTTCAATATAATAGAAAGTATTTTTCCCTCATGATAACCTAGATATTTTAAGCTGTCTTTAGCTGACATGAGATGAGTTGCCTGAATATGCAGAAGCTATCAAAAGTAGCTGTTGCATTTGCTAGGTTTACTACTAATCCAAATGTTCATTCGTTGATACAGTTCATTATGAGGGAATTCTTGTGGAGACGCAGGAGGTTTTCGACACCACTCACGAAGATAATAGCATCTTTTCTTTTGAAATCGGAAAGGGTACTGTTATTAAGGCTTGGGATATTGCTTTGAGGACCATGAAGGTAAGAAGCACTTCTCTATGGTTTGTAAGTGAATACTTATACATGCAGGTTTTATTTGCTTTTATATCAATTTTCCATTTACTTGATTTTCGAGGTTGGAGAAGTAGCAAAAATTACTTGCAAGCCAGAATATGCTTATGGAAGCGCTGGCTCACCGCCTTATATACCTCCTAAGTAATTCCTTCTTCCTCTATGGATGGCGTTCTGTTGTTTTCTTGTTTGCTGAGGTGCATGACTTAGACTTGGTGGCTGTATCTAAATCTCCCAGTGCTACTCTTATTTTTGAAGTTGAGCTGGTCTCCTGTGGACCTCGGAAGGGTTCAAGTATTGGAAGCGTTTCTGTTGAGAAGGCTAGACTCGAGTGAGTTCACACATTCATCCTTATATTGCGAAATTATCATTTCATAATACCTCTTGGCTTCAAATTGAATGTTTGTAAAATTGGATTGCCTGGCGCGTGTAGAAAATTTTTATTATTGTTGAATTACTATCATTATTTTTTTCCAAAGCGTTTTTGTGGGCAGTGTCTACTGCAGGATAAATTACATGTTTTAACTTTAAACTACTTGTGCCATTGAAACATGTCTTAACATCTCTTTTAAACGTTAACAGGGAACTGAAGAAACAAAGGGAAATGGCTGCATCAGTCAAAGAAGACGAAAAGAAGAAACGAGAAGAGGCAAAAGCGGCTGCTGCTGCTCGCATTCAGGCCAAGATGGAGGCAAAGAAGAGCCATGGCAGGGGTAAAGGAAAAGCTAAGTAGCATCCGTATTCTCATTGAATTTTGAAACATGACTGAAGATGAACAAAAGATGATGAGAACAAAGTATGCAGGAGTCATGTTTATCGTTATATACAATCACGATGAGAACAGAGTTAAGTTTGGTTACAATAACTTATATTTACTAGTTCCCCAAAGAAACATGAGCTAGTCTCAACATTTCTTACTTTTCTGTAATTTTCATCTTCTAAAGCATTAGTGATGAGAAATACTGCTCATACTCTTGATCAATGGTTGGTTTGGGGCTGTTAACTCGTGCTTCTGCACATCAAACAAAAAAACTTGTCGATGGCATATCAACGGAAAAGGGGGAAACACTATTTTGCTTTCATCATTTTGCTGATAAATAAATGCTCTTTTATATAAACAAGCACTTTCAATAGCCCATCCACATCTTTGTTTGAATTACGCAGTGAACACATTTTAACAGACCGAAACCGTGGTTTTTACCGGGCGTGGGGATCCATCCTCCAAGAGGGGCATTAACATGTCTGTTGCAACATCATTGGAGTAGAGCAGTTCATCAGATACAAAATCTAATATGTGCTCCTTTATCAATCCCATATTCAGTTGAGATGAAGTCGGCGTAGGCAGCATAACTCATCTCAGAACCTGTGTTGGGATCTCGGAAACTTCTCGACTAGCAGTGCACCGCATCTTCCTCCGTTGCTTCCACATGAGATTCTTTACGGTTTTTACTATGTCAACTGTCAACACTTCTGCTGTCCAGAGAGTACAGGTTAAGCTTGTAGTTATCCGTCACGCTGTCACATGAATTGCCAGAAGAAGCTGCTGCCCCTCCAGATTGTGGATTCTGAAATCCAACAATGTGGGCTTGGTCTGCATTCTCAGTATTTAGAGGCACAGTGGTCTCATAAATTCCCATGAAACTGTTGCTATCTTTGACGGATTCTATTGGGTTAGTTGTAAAGTAATCGTGGTTCTTTCTAATTCCTTCTCCCTCCCATTGTCATTTATCTGACACTAGAATCCACATTCTTGTGCCCGAAGTCTGAACTTGTGCGTCTGAATTGGATAACCAAATTGATCTTCATACTTCCTCTTTCGGTGAATGCCCCCAACCAAAATTGTCATCCGGAACTGTAGTATTTCTGAAAAATAGGAACGTGGGCAAGTACAATATATTTAATGTTGCTAAATCTCCATCTGTTAAACATTGTGTGCTGAGAATCATAGAACCCCTATCCGATTACCAAATCCCAAAATTGAATAGAAACATAGTAACCAAAAAGCAACATTAGCATTGTTATTTAATGCTAATGCTTTTTTATGTTATTTATCCACACATACCCATAAGAGATTTGCATTTTTTTAATGTTCCTATCAACATTATTTAATGTGTGGGAGCTCTTTTCGATTAGTATTTTTCTTGTGCTTTTTAGTGATACCAAATGACTTTACCTGTTACAAGAAAAGATATGATGATAGTCAATATGTCTGCACCACCTATCAATGCATAGTGGTCTTCAACTCATCATCACTCTATACGGTGAAGATGTTACTATAAAAACCACATTAAATAAAACAAGGTTCTATAAAATAAGATTTTTTATAAAAATATACATTTTTATTCATCTTTAGAAGAGATGAAATCATTTCAATTGATTGAAACCTTATTTTTGGGTAAATCAAATCCAAAATGTTTCTGTAGAATGTCCAATATCCATTTCACATCTTCGATGAAAAAATGTTCAATTTTTAAAAGATCTTCTTGACTGTTAATCAAAAGGTCCAATAATGTGAGTATATTGGACTTTCTAAGACACTGATAGGTCTTGGAAGGCAATTCTGATTGATCAATAAAAATACATTTCAATACCAATTTTTTTTGTTTTTCCTTATATTAGTGATTGTAAAACCTATGATACGAGTCATAGTTTTATAGTCTGAACCGGTTGATTCGACCATTATTTTCAGTTTAGTCAATTTTAGAATACGCGTATCGAGTCAAGGCCGGTCTTGTGTTATGAACCATATAAGTCGTGTGTGTCCAAGTAGATGATAATAAAGTTAGTAAGATAGCAGCAGAGTTACAGAATATATAAAAGTACACCAAATTTTTTTTTAATTAGATCGTAAAATTATTTTTAGGCCGAATAACACATTAGGATACGTTATAGGCAATTTAGGTATGTTATTAGTTATAGAGCATCTCATTGTAATATTGTGTATATTATTTTTTATGGAATTTTCTTTTTTTGGATTTTTTAGAATTATTACGAGTTAGTATTATTTTTCTAGAGTCGGAGTCGAGTTATGTTTTAATTACGAGACGACCATTCGTTTTTTTCACCGACCGTTCATTTTTCTCACCGACCACATATTTTCTTCCCCCTAACATCTATTTATTCCACACCTCTGACACTGTCACCATCTAGCTGTCACCAACATCCTCACCCAACTTCCTTCTTTTTCTCCATTCCCTCTTCCCCACGATCCTCACTCGAGTCGGCCATAACCTTATCGCCATCACTGCATGATTGACAATTAGGTATAGAAATTTATCCGATTTTATTTAATTGTTTTATGATTTTTGGGTGATTGTAAATAGGTGTTGATTTAAATTTAAATGCATGTTAATGAATGATAATAATGAATTATTGTTTGAATTTAAACGTATGTAAATAGATGTTGTTTTGTATTGATTGATAAGGAGTGTAGCATTCATATATTATATTGAGCATTAGTATTTAGTCTTGATGTGTAGCTACGGAGTAAGAGCTTGCTGTCTAGGCGCGTGGACACGATTAGAGCTTCTACTAGGTCTATTTAAGACTTGTTTCCTATTTTACGCTCTAATCTATTGTATATTATTTTATTGCTTACAGGATAAGTTAAGTAGTGTTTTATTGGATCCCACTTAACTCGGGTTATTTAATCGATTGATCTTCTCGATTAGTAACCCTTAAGGATGAGATCCATGGAGTATGTTTTCAAAAACAAGATCCACCACAAGTTTCCTTTGGACCTATTATATAAATCCCTTCTCAGACCTATATATAGTTTTATCGAGTTTTCAGTGAGATGAGAGATGGGAAAACCGACTTTTATGCACCATGAGTGGGTGTACATGTCAGTCAAAGAGGGCTCTAGATTAGTGAGTGGGTTGTTCCAATCCCGAGGGATCCTCACACCCAGAGAAACGTGGAGGTTTACCAGTACTGTTTAGTACAATGCATATCCAAACTTGTGGTTTAAAGGGTACTAAAGGCGATTGTTTGAGAGTACTCGGTCTTCGTGCTCAAGGCCAAGAGAATTATGAAGGTAAGGAGGGAGCTTAGGATATAATAGTAGTCCCGAGGGACCAGCAAATGAAATGAGAAAATGTCAAGAGAGGCATCAACAGCACAAGATCCGCTAATTCAAGATACTACCGAGTTTATAGCCTAGTGGCTCCTCAGTAAGTGCCCGTCAGAAAGTTTACGAAAAGTATATCAATGTTTACTTTCATATAAGAGTTTGCTCTCATAGCTAGTTTGATATTAGCTATATTTTTGGACCAATAACACTCATTACTAACATGGTTTTATAATATATGTAAGTGATGATCATGAGTATAATGAGCCAACCTGGATGGAGGAACAGTGGCATCTCTTGCATACACACTTGTTAGATGATAACATGTTTAGTATTTTGAGGATGATGTAATGAAATGCAATACTTGATGATGTGGTGTGATATGATGTATGTTGGAGTAGGAAGTTTGCTAACGATGATATGTTAATTAATATATTTAGACATTGAATAAGTACAACCAGTAAGTCAAGGCCCAAAATTAATGAAAAATGTGAATAGAATGGATAGACGGGCCAAGACCCAGTTTAGTTAGGTAAGATGAAGGTAAATCAACAGTTGAGTCGAGCCTCAATACAGAAATGATGTAAATAGTTGAATGAATTTATTGTGTGAATGTTTTATTAATTATTTATATACGTATACATGTTAATTTAATAGGGTGGCCCTTAATTGCACTTTTAAGGGAAACTTAGTGCATCTTATTTTATGAATCTTATCAATTTTGATTACTGTGAATTGGTTGACATGTCATCCATGTAATAGCATGTTAGGTTTATTTTTGTGCATTCATCCATAGCGGTTGACATCTTCTATCTTGAGATACAGATAGTAGATCCGTAGGGTTGGGCTTAGGTTATCAGACTTAACCAGGACCAGTGACATTCCAATTTAGTTCTTGAACGTGAACTAGATTTGGGTGTTATAGCGATAGCGAAATCATCATGAAAGGTAAAAGAGCTAAAGGGAACATGTTTACACTGTCCTCTAATTGGATTTCCTGCCCTTCCGCATGTAATTGTTTTATTTTCAACAAAATTTTCCATCCCTTTGTATAAATAAGCCAATATAGGTTCACAGTCAATAACATCTTCACCATCTAGAGTTACAATGAGCCAAAGAACACCATACATTTGATGGGTGGTGCGGAGCCATGTTAACTATCATCAAATCTTTTCTTGTAGCTGGTATAGTCATGTGTTTTTTCCTAATGGGGTTACTTCCTAAATAAATCCTACTACATCTATATATAAACGCTGGTTCATCAAGAATACGCAACAAAACCACTTCGAATTGTTGATTCATCGCCAGAGATGGCTTAGAACCAATAGTTTATTATCGAATGGATCTTTCCGTTCTAATACTCTATCCGAGAGTTATCAGTATTTATCAAATCTGTTCCTATCTAACAGAACGCTATTGGATCAAATGACAAAGGCGTTGTTGAGAAAGAGATGGCTTTTCCCGGATGAAATGAAACATTGGATTCATGTAACAGGAGAAAGATTTCCCATTCCTTAACCGGAGGCTATGTAGCCATGAAAGAGGGATTAAGCGGAACAGAATTGACCGGGTCGTGGAAACACTTGTTTCTTCCATATTTTGGACCTTAACTCCATGGAACGATATGCTACTACTGAAACATGGAAGAATTGAAATCTTAGATCAAAACACTATGGATAGGTGGTATGAACTGCCTAAACAAGAATTCTTGAACGGCGAACAACCAGAAGAGCCTATTTATTACTCACTACATCAAACAATTTCCATTAATGAAACATGTAAATCCATTGGAAAATCAAAAAAGACGCATGTCCGATGAAAAGGTTGTTGCTGTCTGCTCCAATAACGAATCATTGGTTGAACTGAATAACTAAATAAAATAGATAGGCCTTTCTCTTCGTCTCAGGTCGATGGATCTTCTCAATTGGAAGATCTTCTATATGGAGAATACACATTCCAGTTGTCCGAGCCTAATTCGAATTGTTCCGAAGCAAAGATATTCACGGGGGCCGGTTCGTCCTATTCAGATATTCACGACCGAGAGGTACTGGATTCTGTTTCGGATAGGCCCTGAAAGGAGAGGGAAGGCTCGAATGCCAACCAGACGTCTATTATCTAATTCACCCGACCCGATAGTACCCATTTTGGGTACGTCCAGTGCCAAAGTCGCTGAATGGGGAAGTCGCCAATGCCTAAAACGGACTATGTAATGTACTTTATCTGCTGGGCGACGGGCGGGCATTTTACCAGAGGTTTCTATTGTATCAATCTACCTGTTGAAGCATATACTCGCGGGGTGGGTGCAGGGTGGACGATTTCAAAGCGGACTCCTCATTCATTAGATAGAGAAGATCGCCAAGATTTCGTGATCCGCTGTCGAACCTATTCCAACAGCCCAGACTCGGATCTGGGGATCGCCGGAAGACTTCGTATCAACAGAGGCTCGGTATATCAATATCGATTAGATCCGAGATCTGTTATTGAATTGCTCATTCAATGAGCATTTTCAATATTATGCCTTGAAGAGGACTCGAACCTCCACGCTCTTTAGCACGAGATTTTGAGTCTCGCGTGTCTACCATTTCACCATCAAGGCATTTTGAAAGTGCATCGTATTCCATCAATATGATATCTATCTAGTGTGATATATGGAATATATGGCAAAGGTGAAGTGTTGGGGTATTTCTATCGATCGGCCGTGCCATATATATAGGCCCGATCGGACAGCAAATTGCTTCGATTTGAATTATCCGGAGGATACTTTATATATATATCAAAAAGATATACAATCAAACCTATTTCTCGATTCAATCGAGTTCATATAGTACCCAAATAACGATAGAATAGATATGTAAAAAGCAGGTCAGGTCCGATTACTCCTATTCCTAATCCTAAATGGAATGTGACGACGTAGGGATCCATATGGAAACATAGTATCTATTTCTATACGCTCTTCTAATGACTCCTTCTCATAATGAGAATGGACATAACCCTATTCCGGCCTGGTCCGGTATGGAATGAACTTATAGTCGGGTCATTCTTTGTTTTGATTCTTGTCATTTTCATTTCATTTCTATGATTAATATAATCTTTATGTATGATAAAGATTCTTTTCTTACTTTTGTTTCCATTTTTTATTTAAAAGAAAATTCTATATCATATTTCCATTTCAATGAGAATCCCCCCTTGTCCTCATAGAAAAACTTCATTTGTTTGAAATGAAATCCACAAACAAAGCGAAGACTATCTTCATTAGATCTAATGAAATTAACTCAATTCATAAGATTTGGGGAGTGTATGAGAATAAATGAAGTAAGGAGGAATCATTCCAAAAAAAACAACCACCCCTCCCCCTATTCAACAAATGATGTATTTATATACATTATATATATTATAGCGGGAATAGTTTAGTGGTGAAAGTGTGATTCGCTCTATTAATAGATGACGCAAAAAGGATATTAAATGAATGGAATTGGGATATGGATGGAATATAATGAAATAGAGCCACTTTTAGGTTCCCTATGAAATGAGGCATGGAAGGGGGCCACTATGAAGAAATTACGGCTCATATTGCCGTTTTCTATAATAATCAATGTGGTACCCCCACAACGATATATCCTATAGATAGCATAATTTGAGACTTTAAATAGTTATAATGTTGATGTAACTATGCTAAGTGTTTCAGTTTGATTGCTAATGAGTAGTGATTGGACTAAGATCCATATGGTGTTGATTATAGACATATGAGTATAGAATACACCATTGCACGTGATACATACTGCATGTACTTTTTGAACCTCGAGATTAGTAAGAGAATGATCTCTACTTCCCCACTAAGTGAGATCCTGAAAGCAATATTTGTTTTCTTGTACCCTTATACTTTCAACTATATTTGATATGATAAAATTATATAACTTACTTTTGTTTGCTACCTTTAACCATTGAGTGATTCAGTGACAAAGAGTTTATCTTAAAAAGTCATTATTTTAGTGATCAAAAGGAATATGAGTATGCAAGAAATATTATTTGATCGTATCCAAATCATGACCATTATTGTGCCGACAATAGGCTGCATAATGTGGATACTGGGAGTAATTATTTATGGTTGAGAGATGTTAAAACTTTACTAATAGTCTAAGGAACCGTAAGTACCTGAAAGCTCTTATGTTTTCCCTAATAGGTACATAGTGGTAGCTTTATTTTTTTGCATCTTCGTGTGATCAAATCAAATAAGCATTGTCATGCACTTCATGTACGAGTGGGAGAATTTAGGGTGCACACATGAATTGGTGATACGCTACTCCCTTTATTTAGGAAGAAATCCCAAATTCCCTAAATGTCTTCTATTTTGAGATTAACCTAAATAAACCCTAATTAGTACTTATGAATATCTCCTATTTTAGGTTGGAATCCATAATAGGGAAGGCATGTGAAAAGACAATTTTGGTATGCAGCAAAGTATCTAAAACACTCAATAAAGAGTTAGCACCGTAATCAAAGATCTTGTCATATGAAGATATTAAACAAATATAGTTGACTATATACAAATAATCACAACAAATGTTGATGAACAAGTTCAACTAAGCACGTTCAATAATTTATATATAAGACCAAATCAATTAAAGGACAAAAGAGTAAAGACAAGGAACCACACACCAAGATTTTTAAACCACTCTTTTACACCACTGTATGCTTTGCTCAGGCTAAACTTAATGAGTGTTACAACATAAGGGTATAACCACTTATTTTTACCAAGCAAACCCAAGTACTTCACAAGTCACTTGTCCTTCACCGCACTCAACACTAAGCCAACTTCACCGGGCACACTTGTCTTTCACCCCTTGACCTCTAGTTCAACTTCACAAGCCAAAACTTGATACTTACAATTAAAACAACACTCAACCCCACTTCACACCCCAAGTGTACAACAACCCCTAGTGCAGGCACTCATCACAAGATCATAGTTGAGCTTATTTACAACAATTCACAAGATCAACATGATCTTTACAACACAAAAAATATACAAAATACAAAGTATTATCTGATCTCTTGAGAAAACCCTAAGGTTGACACAATGAAGCTTATCCAAAGCTTACACCCAAAAGTAGCACTTCAACTTGTTCTAAATTATACTTTGAATACTTTGAATATCCATATATGGGGCGGCTCGTGCATGTTGTGCCAAGCTCTTTATACAAGCTCATAACTTTGTACACCATCCAACCACTTAAACATTATTGTGGAATAAGCTCCTCTAAATTCTAACACTAATTTTCCTCTCAAATTCGAATCCAAATTAAAATAAGTCTTTCACATTCAAAGGTTAAGGTTCCACTTGGCTATCCCGCCTTGAAGAAATCTTCCAAGGCTTCCATCTTTTGTCCACGTCCAACTGTATAACATCTTCACCGAGATTATGCCCAAGATCAATAAACATTATGTCTACGACATGTTTACCATAACATGTTCGAAAATAATCCAAAATGTCACGACATTCCAAATTAAATAAATTACAATTGAACTTTGAATAATCTTGTTGTAGTTCAGTTGAACCTTATATTAAAACAAATCATTATGCAATTCATATAATTAATATTTCATTATCAAAATTCGAAATGCATAATGAATCATTTGAGTCAATGAATTTGTTTTATCAAAACTTGAGATAAAGAGTGTAGTTCGAAAAACGATTCATAAGTAGTTATTAATGGAGTTGAAGTTACCAAATTTTAAAGAGTCAATGTATTAATTTATGCCGGACCTCAAACAACATTTTCTAAACCTACCAGAGCTGATCCACATTGATCTTGTAATAGAATGCGTTTATTTTTTAAGTGGATTCACCTGCCCCCAACAAAGGATATGACTATACTGCTCTGAAAAACCCCCTTCCAATCTCGTAACTTACAAAAACACAAGAAAAATACTAATCAAGAACGACTCTGAGTCTGAGCTATCATTTGTACGATGATAATAATGTTGAAGCAGTTTAAAAAATTGTGCAAAACTTGACCCGATTCATACACCACAAACAGAAACCAGGATTTATAAGAATAAATGCTGTAAAATGCTCGATTCGATTTAATAAACAAAACCTAAAGGAAGTATATTAAGCAATGCATGTGAGGGGTCCTCTTCCCATTTCTCACGGTTTAATCCACCACATCCATTCAATAGATCCGTTTTTTGGATCAAACCCAATTGAGATCTGAATCAGATGGGGGAAAAAGGGGATATGGAAATCAAAACTGCTGATCAGTAAAACGTGGTGCACATCGTCACCCATCCCGCTGTATGCCTTCCTGCTTTATCTGTTTTTTTGGAGGTGCTAAATGAATGGGAACGAACAAAAAAAAACCAGTCGCGAAGCTCAAAGCAGGAAAAAGCAGTGAGCTAAGTGGCGGGGATTGGGGATTCTGCACACCCACGTGGGCGCCCCACTGTTCTGCTTATCTTTCCGAGGTTTTACTTTGTTACCGAACAAAAACACAAAACGTGGCTACTTTGGGTGAAAAGGAATCAAATTACGTGTAGTAATTTTACACAGTACAGTGAAAGTATTAGAAAGTAAGTGCAACAATTTAGGATGTCCCTCTTGCTTTTCAAAGTTTCACTATCTCGTAAATTAGATGGTCATCAGGATTATATGCAGTCTATGAAAGGCTTGATTAAACATTACAATGACCAGTTAGTTAAACTTATAATCATTGATGGGAATTTTTAGTTTTCTTCCAATATCATATCTTCGGCATTTGTTTTTTGGTCCAACAACTTCACCCTTTTGTTATATAACAGGATCAAAAACTGCTTTATCAACTGAAGAGCCAGAATTAGAAGAATTTCATCAAGCCCTGCTATTATGTCATTGCCAAGAAAGCTACTATTACAGTCTTGATCTTATCAGATTGCTTGTCATTAATAAATTTTGTTTGGCCTTGCTTGGCAAAACTTGAATATCTTTTCTACTATCACGGACTTGTTTGCTCATTCTCGTGTAAATTAAAATGTTAAATGCGAGCAATTACGATAACTTAGCTCATACTTGTGCAAAGTATGTAGAAACTTGAATCGTGATCAAATGTATTTTGGCTTCTTTTTGGGTGCTTTTGGCTCACTTTCCATAAAAAGAAACGTACAACGTAAACGAAACATTGTAAGACGTGAATGGTGAAGATAATGGCAAATCAAAGTTGCAGATCTTAGGCTGTAGCCGGGCCCAATCTCTCTTAGCGGGCTCGCCATGGGCCATGCCTGTCCGTCGAATCTGTTTGAGGAGATCGGCACTGCTAGGGTGGGCAAAAAGGGCCGGACCATTGTTTTTTAAAGATATTATTTTATTATTTTAGTTTTGTTTTGTTTATTATTTTTCTTTATTGGTTTCAATGTTTTATTATATAGGATTTCTATAAAATAATATAATAAGAATAAAAAAAATTTAAATAATAAATAGACTCTTCTAAGGTATTATTTTGTGAGAAGTTCTTAAACCTTTTATTAGAAAGCCCAATAATTTTCATATTTTCTATGGAAAGAAAAGAAAGTATTAAAAGGAGGCAGTTGGGTACCCCGAGAGAGATGAGTTGTTGGGCTCTTTTAAGAGAGCCCAGTGACTTTTCTAAACGGCCTAAGCCATACTTGTCGGGCCATTCTGAATTGACCTGATGGAACACCACCATTGGCCCCGCCTACTCCCTCATATAGTTAGGCATGGGCCCAACTCACCCTCACAACTCTTTAAGAGATATTATTTTCACATGTAATTTTAATGCCCTAACATCATTTTTTATGCCAATTATGCTAAAAATAAAAATATTTAAGAATACAAATAAAGTCAAAATTATTAGTTTATTAAGTTATAATTTTTAATAAATATTATTATTTATAGAGAAATGTGAAATCTAAATCATGAACAAGTTAATGAATGTCAATCATTCACACCCCACTACGAAAGAAGAAAAAGACAGGTGGATTCGACATCTACACAAAATTTAGCATTTTCTAATTATTCTTATTTGTGTTATCTTTTATTGATTATTTCTATTTCCATTCTCGTTACAAATAGATACTTAGTTTAATTATTAAAGTAATAATTAAGGTTAAAGCATTAAATACTTTAGTTTAATTATTAAAGTAATATGTAAGGTTAAAATATTAAATACTTGTGGGAATGATACTTACTTGTCACTTTATTATTTGTTGGACGTGTGCACTTGCACTATACATTGAAATAGTGTGTACTCCTACAGAAGATTGCCCTACATAATAACATCCATGACCGCAGTTCCATTAGAAGAGCTACGAAATGTTCCCCATGTAAAAAAGAAGGGGAAAGCTCAAGCTATCAATTGATATATTATAGAAAATTTGCTCACGTTGTTTTGAGCTTTTTTATTGCAAAATATAAAACGGTAACCAATGTTTTAAAAACTGAACCAGTGATCATACCGGACTTGTTACCAATATGTGGTATGGTTGATTCAATCGGGTCGAACTAGATTGAACTGAATTTGACACTATATACCCGATTTACTAATTATTCTTATATTTTTTTGAATAAAATATGCAAAATTTTCCCCTCTTTGCACATACTAACAAATCACCATAAATCAAATTCACTTCACCATTGCATTCAACATACTAATTAAATTAAAAACAATATTAATAAAAAACTAGTAAATTTATTACAACATATACATCACAAAACCACTACAAATTTAAATTCATTTCATTTTGCATTCAACATTTCAATCAGAAAAAAATTATTATTATAAAAAATGAGCAAATAAAACATCATATACACAACCAAACTAAATTACTACAAAGAAACCACTACAAATCATCCCTTCAAGCAAAATTAAGGATATTTAACTATTGAGAAAAATCCCCAAAATTGGAAATCAACAACTGTGAATACAAGATATGAGAAAATAATGCCTAAAAAATAAGATAAAATAAGACCAAAAGAACAGAAATTAAACGTAGAAAACCTTCCTTTTCTCGAGAGTCAAAAACCACAGGACAACAATGAATAATCCACTACTTTAAATAAAGATTACAACTATCAAACATATAGAGATATACCCAACCTATACTATTGAGACAAATGAGTCCATATTTATAGAGATATTATGAGGCCTTTCGTCTCCCATGGTACAACCAACAGTCACCTCTCTTTGGTATTCCGAAATTCCTTTAGTATTTTGAGTGTGACAATGGGCTATATATTATTAATATTCATATTTACAAATATTAACAATCTCCCACTTGGATTCTGATTGGAATATACCAGTCTTGATTCTTCCTGCACTTGTTCATCGCATAAGTCTTTCACTTGCATGTTAGTGAAAATTCACCAAAGTTGAGGAAAAACTCAACTTTTGTCCCTCCACCGATTTTGTCAACATATCTGCCGCATTCTTTTTGCCATCAATATTCTCCAACTTCAATTTTCCTCCTTCTAACAAAGATCTGATAAAATGATACCTAAACCGAATATGTTTGGTCCTAAAATGAATTGCTGAGTTATTGGCTAAATAGATTGCACTTTGACTATCACTGAACAACATGCAATCAAGCCCATTAAAACCTAACTCATTCATTAAAGTTTTAATCCAAGTATACTCCTTGCTAGCTTATGTAGCAATCACATATTCAGCCTTAATTGAAGATAGAGCAACTTTCTTTTGCAATTTAGAAACCCAACTCACTGTGGTTCCACCAACTGTAAAGATATATCATGATGTACTCTTGTTATTGTCTCTATTTCCAGCATGGTCTGAGTCCACATAATCTTACATATCAATATTATTACCCCCAAAACACAAACAGAAATTAGAAGTAACTTTCAAGTATCTGAAAATCCAATTCACTACCTTCCAGTGTTCTTTTCCTGGGTTCGTCATAAATCTGCTCACTACTCCCACTGTATGTACAATATCTGGTCTTGTACTCACCATAACATACATAAGACTTCCAATAGCTGAAGCATAAGGCACCATTTTTATGTGAGCTCTATCCTCATCACTCTTAGCACCTTGTTCTTTTGATAATTGAAATTTAGTACCCAAAGTAGTAGTCACCGGCCTAGACTCATTCATGTTGAATCTCTCGAGAACTTTCTTCACATACCCTTCTTGAAATAACAACAACTTCTTGTTTTTCTTGTTTTGGGTAATTTGCATCCCAAAAAGTTGTTTTGCTTCACCTGGGTCCTTCATTGAAAACCTCTTGGCTAACCTCATCTTGAGATTAAAGATTTTTTCTATACAAGTTTCTAACATAAGCATGTTATCTACCTACAAATTTAAAATAATGTAATTATCATCATTAAACTTTTAAGATATACACAATGGTCCGAATTGCTCCTAACAAATCTATTATCTAACATAAACTTGTCAAATTTTAAATACCACTCTCTTTGTGTTTGTTTGAGTCCATATAAACTCCTATTCAATTTGCACACCATCTTTTCTTTACCTTTGACTTCATATCCTTTTGGTTGTTCCATATAGATCTCCTCCTCCAAATCACCATGAAGGAATGTTGTATCTAAATCAAACTGTTCTAAATACAACACCCTTTACAGCCACAATACTTAAAATAATTCTAATAGAAGTCATTTTTACAATAGGTACAAATATATCATGAAAATTAATTCCTTCTTTTTGACCAAAACCTGTTGCCACAAGTCTTGCCTTATACCTTTGCACACCATCAGTTTCAAGCTTGACCCGATAGATCCACTTGTGTTGTAGAACCTTCCTTTTTGGTAACAACTTCACCAACTCCTATGTATAATTCTTTTCCAATGATGACATCTCATCCTTCATAGCCATCTCCCACTTAAGACAAGCTTTGTCACTCATAGCTTCATTATAGGACTCTGGTTCTCCTACATCAATATACAAAACATGTTGTATAATTAAATTTAATTTTTGAGTAGGCTTTCTGACCCTTGTGCTCCTCCTTGCTTCAGGAGCAACAACTATCTCTTGTGGTGGCTCTGAGTTATTAATTTCAACTTGTGCATCAGAATAAATTTCAACTTCTGTATCAGAATATTCAGAATCTAATTCATCATTATTTGGTTGATTAGCATGTGACTCGCCTGCTTGTTCGGTCTTCTTTGAAGATAATTGTTCTACATCACTTGGAACAAATTCTTGATTTTCAGTACTTAGTATCTCTAAATTTGTCTCATCAAGCTCCATATACTCTTTTTCTTTGGGCTCCTCACTCTTTTCTTCTTCTTCCTCTCTTTTGTAATACAACATCCCGACTTTAAAACACCTTGTTGTTCTCGAAATCCCAGATCCGGTAATTGTACTCGTCACCCCCATATCCAAAAAATACACATTTGAGGGATTTTGAATCAAGCTTCTTTCTTGATCCCCTATCATCATGTGCATATGTAATATAACCAAAGACCTTAAGAAAAGAGTTGTTAACTTTCTTACCAATCCATACCACTTCCGGTATTTTTCCATCTAAGATGCTTGATGGACTTTGGTTGATTACATAGACAGTTATATTTACAGTGGCACCCCAAAGATGCAAAGGAGTTCAGCATAAACTCTCATGATTTTCACTCGCTCTAGGATGGTCCTATTCATTCTCTCTGCCACCTCATTTTATTGTTGTGCCCTTGGCACTGCTTAATCTTTCTAATTCCTCATTTTTCACAATAGGAATCAAACTCCTTATTGTAATATTCTCCACCATTATCCAACAAAAGACATTTCAAGTTCAAATCTGTTTCATTCTCAACTCGGGCTTTCCATATTGAAAATGTTAAAGACTTCTGATTTTTTCTTAATAGTGTAAATTCCTGTCTTCCTACTAAATTCATCGATGAATGTAACAAAATAGAAATTACTTCTAAAAGATTTACCATGGGCTAACCCCCAAACATCCGTATGAACCAACTCCAACCCTTTAGATTTTATCTCTCGCCCATCCTTTGAGAAGCTAACTCATTTCTATTTACCTAAAACACAATCTTCATAAAAACCAAAGTTAGAATCAATAATACTTGTCAAAACCTTTTTAGAATATAAAATCCTCATCTCATTCTCGTTCAAGTGACCAAGCCTTCTATGCCATAATATTATTATGTCGTTCTTCTCAGTGGCCAAAGAAACAAGTGGATCTACCTTGGTAGACAATGAGTACAGTGTGCTCACTGCCTTTTCCTTTATCACCACCAATGCTCCATTACTGATCTTCCACTGATTATTTTTAAATGTGATCCTATAACCCTCTTAGTCCAGTTTGTTAAGAGATATAAGATTTTTCTTCAATTCAGGTATATACCTAACCTCCTTGAAAATAAGTTTACCTTTATCATGCATCTTCAACTGAATTACTCCCTTACCTTCAATTTTTCACTTCTGGCCATTGTCAGATTGTTACATATCTAAACTCACTATTGACAAAATCACAAAACCATTCTTTGTGTGAGGTACAATGAAATAAAGCATCTGAATCAATATACCATCTATCTATTTTGTAATCATCATGAACAGATAAACAAAATTTCCCTGTTATGACCATCTACAACATTAGCTGCATTCTTGACTCGCTTGGGACAATCCTTCTTTACATGTCCTTCCTTGTCACAAATCCAACAAATAATTTTACCCTTGAATTTTCCGTTGGATTTAGAGCGCCCTAGGTTCTTAGGGCCTCTACTTTGACCTTTTCCTCTTTCTTTACCCTTGCTTTTGTCCACTGACAAAGCTATGCCCGAGATGGACGGTGTGATATCTACCATGCTCCTCTTCATATCTTCTGATTCAAGATTGCATTTAGCACTTCATCAAACTTTAGTTGTTCTTTTGATGCATTACTTATAAATATAATGGCCGTATCTCAACTCTCCGGCAAAGAATACATGAACATTAAAGATTTAATATCTTCATTAAAAGTCATCTCCACAAATTCAAGTGTTGCCCAAATTTTATTGAAATCATTCAAATGATTAGCAATAGATTTACCTTTGGGCATCATTAAATATACAAGTTTCCTCAACAAAAATAACCTATTAGAGGTTAGTGACTTCTAATAAACACCAGCTAATGCCTCTATCAACCCTTTGATAGTTGTCTATTTGGAGACATTAAATGCCACTGACTGTATTAAACACAATTGGACAATAGCTAAGGTTTGCCTATCCAACACGACTAGCTAAGGCTCACCTATCCAACAAGGCCTACTCCTTGGCTGACATTGCTTCTGGCTGGTACCTACAAGCGGTTCACATAGTTGCTTCTCGTATAGATGATCGTCAATCTACATCCTCCACCATTGATAATTTTTTCCATTAAATTTCTGAATCTTCCCAATCTTGAAGTATCCACCAAGCTCCCACTCAAATCAAGATCCGATTGAATGAGACCCAAATTTCCCACAAATGGCACCAATTGTTAAAAATATCCATAGTTAAAGATCAACAACAGCGAACAAGATATGGGAAAATAATGTATAAAAGAAAACCAAAAGAACAGAGATTTAACATAGAAAACCCTCTTTTTCTCGATAGTCAAAAGTCACAGGACAACAGCGAACAATTCATTACTTCAACCAAAGATTCCAGTCATCAAATATATAGAGATATACAAGAAGATTACAAACTCAACCTATACTATTAAGATTATAAGATTTCTTTATCTCAAAACTATGTATAAGATTAAACTAGTAAATAATATTTTTCTTTCTTATCTCTATATTCCTTTTCTATTTCTCTAAAATCTTGTATATTTTTAAAATGAGGCAAATGAGTCCATATTTATAGAGATATTTTGAGTCCCTTCATCTTCCATGGTACAACCAACAGTCACTTCTTTGGTATCTCGAGATTCCTTTAATTTTGAGTGTGACAATGAAGTACATATTATTAATATTCATAATTATAAATATTAACATTAACAATAAAAATTTAAATTGAACCTTTCACCTTCCGTCGATGGAGGGGACAGTGCTGCTAGTGTCAGCATTGATGGGAGGGAGGAGAGTCCGATGGGGGTTGTCGATGTCCCAAGTATAGGGGGTGTGTCGGCGTTGAAGGGAGAAATGGTCCGAGGTGGGTCTGGGCCTTGGCGTTGAGGGTTGGAAGGAAGTTGCCGCTGTTCGGTGTTGAAGAAAGGGGGATGTTGCAGTCGGCCTTGAAGGAGGGAGGAGGGTCCAAGTGGGTGTTGGCGTCGGCATCGGCAGCTAGGCCCAACCAGTTCGTTTTTTTATATAAACCAGACTGTAATTCGCGTATGTTTGCATGCCAGGTCCAATGGCCCTAATCGAGCAGGCGGTATCCAATTTTTAAAATATAGGTTATAACCATAAGGGATAAAAAAGGTGTTTAAAATATAGGTGGTAACCAATCAATAAGGTGTTTATCAAAATATTGTCAAAATATAAATAGTAAAAATTATTTCTAAAAGCTTCCCAAAGTATTAGAGAAACAAATAGGGTCGAGTGCTATTGGTTTTTCAAATACTTGTCCCTCTCCTCCTCTGCTAAAAATAATTTTATCAGCTTTTCTACTTATTATAATTGAAACAAAATAAAATTATAAAAAATATGTACATATTTTATAGAAAATTTTCTAATGTGGTACGCTCTCTATTAATTACAAATTGGAATATTTTTGCTCAACTTATTGCTTAAGAGAAAATTACCATTAAATAAAGTGAGACACGGGTTTTTTTCCGTCGTGACATGAGCATCAAGTGGCAACAACGGCTGACCGTGCAGTGGCATCACAGCAGCAAGTAGAGGCGGAGAAAGTACTCGGTGGCATTACGGTGGTAGCAGATCTGCGATGAAAGAACAAACCTATAGCGTTAGAGGGAATGGCGTGAAGGTTCTCAAGTGTAGCAGTGGTGAGGCAGCACGAGCTGACTAGTGAACAATCTGAACATCCCCAAATTGTAACACCTCAAGTTTTATTTACTAAGAACTAAAATATTATTAAAAATAAGACTTATATCGTGAACTAATTACACATGCAAACAATTAGAAAACTAATTTACAACCCTCTTAATATCTCGAAAAGAAGACACCTTCTAATGCGCAATCAATACAAGAATAAATGAATGATATACAACTTAATAACTATCATCAATATATGAATAGCACATCAAACAAAGAAATAAATATTAATAATAAAATAAATAAATTGAACAGTTAAATAGATGGGAGTAACAACCAATGATATATTTGAATTATGTGTGTGTATGTGGAAACTGATGCTTAGGAGTGATTGGCACAAATAGAGGGAAAGTTGGGTGTAAACACTTGAGCTTGGCACGCTTTGTCTTAAATGAATGATATACAACTCGATAATCATCTTTATCGTCATGATATGAATAGCGCATCAAGCAGAGAAATAAATATTAATAATAAAATAGATAAACATAACGGTTAAATAGATGGGCGGAAGTAGTAAATAAATCGAGCACAAACGATGTTGAATCAAGTCTAAATCAACTAAAGATTTAAACTTTTGGTAACAAGTCAAGCTCATACAATCACTAGTAGAAAAATGACTTTCATTAGAAACAAGTCGAGCCATACAATCACTGGTAGAAAAATGAATAACTTTTGCAATTTCGAAGACATCCTGTCCCAAATTTTAAAACAGGAAGGGCCCGCTTCATTTCAGTTTCAAATTCTGTAACCACAAACACAGACTCATATGCAGTTGGAATAATTTTACAATCAAGAGACCAGTCGCATATCCAGCTGCAGCTGGGATTGCCGGTTGGTTTAAGTCGGTCCCAAATATTTGCGACCAGTAAATTGATCTCAACTTGGTTGCAAAGTGATTGCAAATTCGTTGCAAATGATAAAACAATAAAATATATTAATTTTATTTTACCTTACAATCACATGTTAAACATAACAAATTAACTAATAACATGATAATTATAATAAAAAAATTGTAAAAGACCTCTGATACGCAAGTCAAATATAACATCAACGAGAAGGATCGGTAGGATGATCAAGCCGGTCAAGGCACAATGTAAATGGCTTGTTAGGGCCACAACAAGCATTTTTAACCATAAGAAACATTTGACAAATCATTGATCTCATCTCGTCTATCAACCTCCCACATCCACCAATCTCTCACGTGTTGCTCCATCTTATCAAGCAACTCATGAACTACATTCCCTATCCTCAGCCTCCTTCCTCATCATGTCTCTCTCCTCAGCCTCAGCCTGTGATCCCCGGCCACAATCTGATCATCTCCATCTGCATGACGACATGCATGTCCTGTTCGCAAGTTTCTAATTTCTCAATTGGGTAGAGCAAACACTCAACAATGTGTGGTGCCCGGCTAAGTGGACCAGAACCAAAGTCGACATCATCGGATGAGGAAGATGACGATCTGGAGTAAGAGCAGAAACCAATCCATTATATCAATCTCTGGCTCTCCCACTACAAAGTGGTAAGTATCAACGGCAAGTAAGTGAGAAGAAGGATCAGTATCCATATGTGGACTCAATGCACTCCAAGTACCCTAACTTGTAAGAGTATAAAAAACATTCGTACCCTATAATAAAAATAATATTTAATAGCAAACTAACGTATAGACTTTATCTATAACTAATTCCATAAAAACTACCATTTACATCAAAAAGTTGTTACTCGCTTCAATAATATTGTGACAGTATTACTAACTTCTTACATGATTAGTAGCTCAAGTTATCTTTAGAAGAGATACAATTTAAACGTCATTCTTTATTTACACAAACTTAATGCTACAACCAATACCAATAATAAAAATTTTAGGTTTGCATGATCATGAACCAACTAAGGCATCCTACTCCATTCCAAAAGATGTTTTCCAAAATTTTCAAAATACTATAATAGTTATGCTATACACATCTAATATGCATTCATTTAAATAGCCTTGTCTACTCCTTGATCTTTGTTATTATTTTTGTTGAACAACTCCATGCAAATACCTACATTGTTATTTTTTAGCATGGTTTCGACTAAATATACCATGAATACAAGAGATAAAATGGTATATGACGACAAAAAACAGAATTGGGCAATCCAATTTGACATTAATCCCATAAAAACTAAAGTTTGCAACAAAATAGACTTCTAATCTAAGGGACAATCCAATAGAATCTCTCCAATAAGTGGAACATCGAAAAAATTTTACACTATATATATATATATATATATATATATATATATATATATATATTTATTCACATAGTGCAATAAAATAGCCTAGAATATTTCATTTAATGATTCCATCACACAGAATCAACACATTCATGTTCTATAGCATTCACATTTCATTGATAATGCATTTTTCAGTGTTCAAGGAGAAATTGCTTTGTCTTTGCATAGTTCCTTATCCTATCAAATAAAATATTCACAAAAGCTCATCCAACCTATGTTTTTTATTGGCTCCATATATTTGCCCATTTAACTAAACCAATTGGCATAAACATTGCACAGCTAGAAAATTTACAAATTGCTAACAATTTTTGTATGGGAGAATGCAAAATCAAGAAACATCTCAACCCCCTGTTTGAAAATTCCTTTTATTTAAACACCTTTAATACATCCAATAACGGTATTTGTAATCATTGTTACCCCTTAATGTATGTCAATTGATCTATCTATACCGATTGAGATTAAAATTAAGAACAAAACATGTATAGTGTAAGTCATGATCCTTAAACTGTCATAATATCAATAAGCAAATTACAAGTACACTCTAAATACTCATCCCACATGGTAATTGAGTATTTCACTTACTTTCACATGGCATTATCATGTCCTAAGTATTTATTGTCATACATCAGAGAGGGTGTGAGTGAGTGTGTGTGTGCGTATTTATACAAAGAGCATGTTTCAATTATCACACTGGCTAGCTTACACTTAGGGTGCAAATGACCAATGCAAACTAATTGATTCGCCATGGGAAAAGATCGTATAAAACAAGTCAGTCTCAACTTTTGTTATGACTTTTGACAAATACCTTAACAAAACGTTATGCACACCCAATCATAAAATAAGCACACACACACACACACACACGGAACAAAAGGGACTTTCTACCTAGAATGATTATAATAAACAATTAACATTTTCGTTTAATCCAATCCAATTAAATAGAACTTAACCGATTCATAACTTAAGAATCTATTATAACCTTCACAAATTGAACTTAACCAAGTAAACATCCACTAATAAAATCATATTTTTTAATGCATGCCAAAATTTTTAACCTAGTCCAAATCAAGTTGAGCTCAACCACATCATAAAAATAAACATGATCAAAAAATCATATCAATTTCAAAAATTCTAATTTTTAAAACTAACCTACAATAAATATTAATTTCATTAAATAAAAATACAAAAATAAACATTTGAAACTGATTTAAATATAAATGTAATAAACAAATTTTATGCAATCAATAATACTATTGAATTGATAATATCCACAAATAACCACATCAAGCTATTTTTAGTGACTTATCAACCATAATACACATCAATTACATGAAAAAAAAACTAAATTTATACCTAACCTGCGGCAAGGATGCCCACGGCGTGGAATAGGTGGGCAGCAGTGAGGAAGGGGTTGAGAGGCGAGGATGAGGTGGACAGTGGCATGGGGTGGACTGTGGTTAGGTGATTGTGTGGTAGTGGTGCGTCGCGTCGCGATGGGATGAGGTAGACAGCGGAGGGGATGGATAGCCGGGTGTGGACGGCAGGGATACTGGGGTAGCAATAGGGGTGGTTGGACGACAACGACGTAGACGGCGTCAGGGGTAGCGGGGTGGCGCCAGGGTTTGGTGTCACGACAGAGATTAGATCCGCGAGTTTTTTTCTTGAGAAAATTTGCTAATGGACTTGGACTTGTGACCGCAGTCGGATTACAAAATACATTAAAATTTGTATTAAAAATATTTGCATCCGGGTTGTGATAGTAAATTTGAGCACAAATAGTGTATTAACAATATCTTTTAAACATTTGCAACCGCATCTATAACCAGGTTTGCGGTGTCAATTTTTTAAGGAAAGAGACCGCGAAGCAACCGAATATGCAATCACAGTATTTTCCACTTTGCCCATCAAGTTTACATAATCAGATTGGCACAAAATCAATGCAATACTTGTAGGCAACAGATAAGTAAGACAAACAGTTGGAGGTTGCAAATTCCCATATGAAAGGTAAAAAGACAATGCCCAATTCATCTATTGCCTCCTCACAAGAATAGACACAGATCTGCTCCATATTCAATCCTTCTGCAACACCTGCTGTGTATATTTTGCATCACCAATTGAATTTTTTTACAATGAAATAAATGACTTTGTACCCATAACTATCGTAGTCGTTCTCCATTACTACTTTGAGATTCGCCATCACTGCACTGACACCCCTGAATAGACTCCACAACTCCACTTTTTGATTGAACATTTTTTCCTATATATTTAAAAACAAAAAATAGAAACTAATTGAATAAACTATACAAAAAAATATCAGAACAAGGTTTGTGTTAGGCAACATGACCGATGTCTTACAATTGCAGGGCAAATACGCTTATCGTGCCCAACTCCCTGTTTGTTGCAATCATGGCATAGCATATCTTTTACCATAGGCCCCATTGCATGTTCTTTACCACTCTTCCGCCTTTTACCACTTCCTTTTGGCTTTAATTGTGCCAGTGGATGTACTTGTATTCCATGATGTAACTTTACATTTAATACCTGATTATTTACATCTTTATCTACCACATCTTCTACTAATTTCTCTATCTCCAAAAGTTTTTGTTTGGCGAGTTCAAATTTCTCAGATGATAAATATGTCTTTTTGACCCATCGATTAAATATAGAGTGCAATTCTCCCTAATTAGAGAATGAACCTTTATTACAATCACCATGGAGTTCCACTCCATCACTATCAAAAACAACTTTTATTATTTCAATTGTCCACCTCTTCATGACATAGAGTGAGGAAAAATATCACCCCCTAATCAATGTCAGTACATACAGTAAATGCCTACATAGAATACCTTCACTTTCCAAAAGTTTACGACTACATGTACATTTACTTTCAACTCTTATATAAGCAACATGTGCAACTAACTCTTTCTTACTTTTACAACATATTACATCATACTGTTCAACATCCTCCCCACCTAATTTCTAATGAGATGAGTAACAAACCAAACTGTATTGTAGTTCTTCTTGAAACTTATAAAAAATTTTACAAGTATAAACATTTGCCATCTTACATTCCATCTTAAATGGAGTGACCAATTTGGTACTTCTATATTCGTTTTCATAAGATTTTTTTGCCTCATTCAATCTATGTTTTTTGATAGCTTTCTCAAATCTATGTATAAACTCAATAAAGCCTTTTTTTTGTTAACATAACTTGAATAAAATGAGGTTTTGAGATTTACTTCATTGAGAACTTCTTATACCAGCCAAAAATATACCTTTACTATACACTGACACTCACAAATGATGAATTGCATATATGGATTTTCTCCAAGCAATTTTCTTTCATTATTTCATTTCATTGTGATTCAAATTCTTCTTTGTTTTTTGCACCATAAATGAAAGTATGGAATGGCTCATAAAATTCCCCTTTGTAAGCAA